>ML100012.1:7180-58100 GCA_003697995.1 Taxidea taxus jeffersonii
CCCCCCCCCCCCCCCCCCCCGCCCCAGAGGGTTCTCTGCTCCCTGATAAGCATTTCCTTCTCTCTTAATTTTCCCATGTCTTTATTTTCTCTTGCCCAAAGAAGAGCAGGATCCTGTGGAACTTCGGGGGACGTTCAGAAAAGCGCGAAGCAGGAAGTAAAAATCTCCCACAGTCTTATTCCCAGAACTGACCGCAGTCACCTTCTTCCTTCTTCCAAGCAGTCTCCCTCTCCGCCCCCCAACACCGCATCCTGGATGGACCCTGCCTGTTTTCTTTCCCCAATCTTTTCCCAAGCCAATTTGAATGTGAAATTTTCTCACTGTTCAAGGAGTTGTTGAGCCAGCTTTTTAAAGTGAGGCGTTTGTTGATATTGTTTCCAATTTTCCTTTGCTACAGAGCACCCGGTGGGGCTGGAATTTCAAGTGGGGTGGGGGGAGGGGGTGGGTGAACAGAGAAGAGAGGAGCCCTTGAATTGAATTGCTCAGACGATTTTAGGATCTGATGTTCTTTCCCACTTTCTGTGTTGGTGATTATCCTTCTAGAGCCTGATTGTGAGGGCCTGCTTAGTATTCACTGGCAAAGACTTGCCCTAATGAATGTAGCTGGTTTCCTATTATTGGACTTTGAGGTTGTTTCACATTTTGGACTATCACAAAGCCGACCTGGATGAATACCCAAGAAGCTAAATCCATGCTGGTCCTGGATGCCGAGCTCCGGAGAAATATTCCGGGACTTTAAAGCACAAGCAGGCCACCAGCCGTTGTAACTGGAAGCTTTTTGACAAAGGCCCAGAAGACTGGCTAAGGCCAAAGACTGTGCTGCAGCCGCTTGGCTTGCTTGCCCCGCCCCCGGGGTCAGTACCCCTTTACCCTGCAACCCCGTCACAGAGTGTTCAGGCTGGCAGGGCCCCTTGAGGCCACTGGAACTGCACCCTGCACCCTTATCTCACACGTGAGGGGAACAAAAGCCCCTGGGCTGGGGATGGTTCTGAGGCAGTTTGGCAGCCAGAAAGAACCCTAGCTCCTGCCATCCCCCCACAATACTCCCCCCCAGCATCCTGGCTTCTGGACTGGGAGTCGAGCTCTGAGACTTGGAAACTGACCTCCAAGCCCTGAAATGCTGCCTGCACTCCTTTACTAGACCACTTACTGCTGAGGCCCCAAGAGGAGATCTGGGCACTTTTGCAAAGGAACGGACACAGAAAACAAAGGGCATGGAAGGAAGGCTCCAGGGTGACCCCACGGGCAGCTGGACCTGCTCCACCCATAACCTCCTTTTTTCCTGACCCAGGTGGCATGCATAATGGCAGTCACCCTCTATCGGGTCCACTGGGCACATCTCTTGTGGGTTTTGAGCTGAAATAACGTGTGAGTCCCTGGCTTGCCTTAGCCGGGTCAGCTGTCCCTTTGTGCTGGGAACTGGTTTTGCCAAAGGCCCGTCTGTCTCTCCAGCCCTCTGTGCCTGACAGCTTTCTGTGGTTTGGGGTGCTAATGAGCTTCCCTCCTTTCCCCCCCTCCAGCCTTGTTACTGCCTGGGGAATTTGCACAAATGGTGTGTGATTTGCCCCCTCTGTGTTTTCTTTTCTGACTTGGAGGTAAAGAAAACCCCTCACCCCCACCGACACTCTGTTTATTCAACTGGGAGGGCTTTCACACCCAGAGACCCAGTTCCCCCTCCCTGAGCTCCCTGTTCTAAACCTTCATCCCTCCTCCCAGGTCCCCAGCCCTGCTCTGCCCTGAATAATTTATGAGTCCAGACAGGCCTTATAAAAGGGTCTCCCAGGAAAGGCCAAAAGAATGCAGGAGGTTCTGAGAAATGAGAGCCCCTACAGCCTGCCTGGCCTCGACCCCCTCAGGATGGACCCCTCTGTTCCCTCTGCTGCTGCCCCTGTCCCAGCCCCAGTCCTAGCTCCAGCCCCTGTGCAGCACCCTCGGCTACTCCCTGGCCTATTAAGTCCATCGGCCCTTGTTTCCTCTGGACAGCAAGTAGGTGGCAGAGAAAGGTAAGTGGAACTTGGCCTCTGGTGACCTGAACTCTGGCTTAGTGGGGTCCTGGGAGTGGAAGGACAATGAAATGGATGAAATGGCCAGGGTGCCCCTGCTCCCTGTGGAGGGGTAGGGCAAGACCTCACAGCCCCCAGAGACTGCCCCTTCCACATCTCAGGCTGGAGTGCCTCAACTGGTTTCTCACCTCACTCATCCCTCTGGGTGGCAGGAGGGAACTTGGGGATGGGGGCATTGCCAAAGCTAAAAGCTGAGCAGCCAGGACCTCATGGGCCAAGGGGCTCAGTCCATTGAGGAGCACAGGGGAGACGTCTACACTGTGTCTCTTTCATATGACTTTTCATAGGCTGAAGAGTGGGTAAGAGAGGGCCAAAGTCCCAAGAAGCCTATGACTGGCGGTGGGGTGTGGGGGGGCTTTTTCCTGACCAAGCCTTAAGATTTCCATTTGCTTCTTTTCCAGACCTCTGGGAGTCTAGTGGGGAAGCAAGCAGTGGGCCCAGGAACAGTTCAGGCCACTTTCCCCAGTGCAGGAAGATGGCAGGACTCTCAGTTCTGCTTGTTGGAGTAGGAGATCGGGGGCCAGATATTTTCCATGCAACCCTAATTTATTCCTCCAAACATGTAACAGTCAACAAACACTGAGGGAAATGCCTACTGTGTACCGGGCATTGCTCTGGGCGTTGGGGATTCAGATGCAATCACACCTATGTCTGCCCCTAAGAAGCTCAACTGCGAGTAAACAGATAATTACAAAACAGCCTGACAAGAGCAATGATCACATTGTTGAAGCAGGCGGGAGGGGCCCTGACCTGGGCTCAGGGGCCTCACGACAGGCTTCCTGGAGCCCGGGCATCAGAGCCAAGTGCTTCGGAGGTTCCCATCTCCTTCCTCCACGGACTGATTTCGCCTCTTTGTCCTAGAGGAGCTTGTCTCTGGAGGCCCTGGGTGTCCTCTACAAGTGACCGGTCGAGCCCGGTTTGGAGACTGGTAGATTTGGTGAGTCTGAGCCCCTGTGGCCCACGGTCACATGCACAGGCAGCCACGTGCATTCACAGTGGTCAGGCAGGTCCCTTTCCAGAGTGCCCCTGCCTTTGGGCCGGGGCTGCAGATGTGGGAATGCCTCTCCACGGCCTCCCTCACATTTGATTTCATGATGGCTGAGGGAGGACGGCCGCTCTGGGGTTTCAAAGGGAAGGATGAAGAGATGAGTGCCCAGGAGTGGGGAGGGATTTGGGCAGGCCCCACAGCTAGCCTGTGGGAGAGCTGGTGCTAGAATCCTGGTTTCTTGGCATGCAGCCCCAGTTCTCTCCCTGCCTCCACCCCGCAGTCCCCCTCCCCTGAGTCTTTGTGGCTCAGTAGAACTCTGTCTCCTGGCCAATCTCCAAAGAGGTGTTAGAACAGGGGCAGGAAAGCAAACAACCCCCAGGACTCTGTGGATTTGTTTTACAACCAGAAGGACAGAGCCCCTTGTTGGGGGGGGGCAGGGGCTGCCCCCAGGGATAGTCTAAGGTTTCTAGATCCTCTTAAGGAGGGTTGTGAGCCCTGGTACAGAGAAGGCAGCTGTGTGGCCATGGGCTTTGAGTCACATGCTAGCTCTTGCTTTGGACAGGCTACTGGTGGTCCAACAGGTGCCGAAGTCACAAAGGCTGACTCCGAGTTCCATCATCCCGTCAGGTAAGCCTATGGCGCTCAGCTTGGAACCTGACATAGATCCGTCAGTTCTAATCGTCACAGCAGCCCTGTGGAGCAAGAGGAGGCAGGCAGTGCCAGGATCCCTCTTTCTTAGATCAGGAAACTGAAGCCCAGGGTGGTTCAGAGAGTTGATCAAGGTTGGCTTCCTTGGAGGATCTGTCAGTGACCCCTAAGAATGAGCTCCTATGGGTGGGGTCAGTGAAGGAAGCCTTAGTGAGACGTAGAGGATGCAGGGCTAGAGAATTCTTGGCTAGAAGACTTCTGAAGTTGTGGGTTGGGGGAGGGTGGGATTAATGTCAGAGTTGACAGATGCCGGGGCAGGGACTCCCCACAGTTCTAGGCCAACCAGATATGACCTTCCTGCCTGGGGCCATTTTGAAAGTTCTGTTACAATCATTCTTTTCCCTCTTACCTCATTACTATGGGCAGGAAAAGGAGTTTAGGGGTTGACTTCCTTCTTGGCCTTCCTTGCCTCTCTGCACATATGAGACCTAACTAAGTCAGGGGCCATATTTCTTCTCTGTCCACAGGCTCTTCTGGCCTAAATCCTGCTCCTTTGACTACCTGTACACTGATGGGGAGATTTTACTGCAGAACTTCCCTGTCCAGGCAACCATCAGCCTATATGAGGACTCAGACAGCGAAGAGGAGGAGGAGGAAGAAGAAAAGGACAAGGAAGAGGACGCAGAAGAAAGGGGGCCAAAAGAGTGTGTGAGGGTACCAGGGTTAGCACCACACATGGCCACAGTTCATCTTCCTTCCCCTCTCCTGACATGCCCAAACTGAACTGGTCAGAGCCTGATTGGGGTTTGGTATGACTGGCAAAGCTCTAGAACATCAATGAGCCAGGAATCTCCAGATATAGCTTTCTGGATTATAAATTGGGCCCTGGAGTGCCCAGCTCACCATGGCTGCATTCAGTTGGCCTGTGAGCCCAGGCCTCTGGCATCTCATTGTCTGGGTTGCTGTGGTGTTGACAATGAGAGGTTCCAAGGAGCTCTAGGGGAAGACCTGCTTTCTGAAGCACCTTGGAAGCAGATTAAGACAGTACCTGCCCATGCAGAGAGAACCAGTTACTATTTGGGGGGTCTTTGAATCCCCAGCATTCCAGCTGGCCCCAGAGTCCTGCCTCCCTTCAGAAAGCCTGACTTCTGGCTTCCCCTGCAGAGACACCAATATCAGATCCAAGCAAAGTGGGGGCACCTCTTTGAGGAGCCTTGCAGGACAGGAAGGGGGCATCTAGGAAATCAGCTTGCTTTGGGGAACCTCCATCCATTTTGCCTGCTATCCACTGGGGTCTGTGCGTTGGTATGAAATAAATCAGGAGAAAAATAAACTAGATGATGTGTGTCTTTTTCCTGGAACTGTGCAGATTTCTTAACTGAACTCTGCCCATGTTGTGAAGCCACAAGCAGAGGGTCAGAGAACAGCTCAAGGCCGATTCATTGCCCTACCTGAGGTCAGTTGACAGATTCTACTCCATGGGGATATAGGGCCGGGACTGACCCAGCATGGGGCCAGGCTTTCTCTGTCAACTTGTGAAATCAGTCAGGCTCGATTAAACTTCAACAGCAGCTTAGGAAAGGAGCAAAAGGGCCCCCAAAAGCAGCGTGAGAATTGGGAGTATGGGTCGGGGTAAAAGAGACGTGTAGCCTCTGCTGAGCTTTGGAGATGAGGGTATGCATGCAGGGAGGGAGTTCAAGAGGGTCGGTTACTAAATCCTGTCAACTTTATCTCCTCGATTCCCTTTGTATCTTCCACAGCTCAGGTCCTCTTGCCCATCCTGCCCCAATTACCCCAACTCATGTTCTTGCCTTCCTACGCAATGTGCCCTCCCCACTCACTGGTCCCAAGATCAGACCATAGTGTGCCCGGCCGAAAGCCCTACCATGCTCTTCATTGCCTCACCAACAGTTAGGACTTATTGTTCTTTTTTTCTTTTGATCACAGATCTCCTTGAGAATCTATGGCTTCCCTATTCATGTATTCACAAATGAAGCCTTTAATTTGATATTCTAAGCTGTTTGATCGCTTAGTTCTTGCCAGTCTCTTCAGACTCGTCTCTTGACAGTTGAAGCCTGTGGTACCCATCCTTGAATGTGTCATGCCTTTGAACACCTTGGTGGCTTTAACCCTCTTTCTGGAATACCTCACCACTTTTGCAGGTCTGGTGAGCTCCCCTTCAGCCAATAGGACTAGCTCAGACACTGACACCGTTCCTGTGAGAAGCCTCCCCAGAACTTCAAGTCCAGGTGGTGTCCCCCCATATATTCAGGACCTCCTCTGCCATAGCATCTGCCTCTGTCCCCCTATGGCTGTGTCTGATATCCCCATGTGACTTTATCACACAGCACACTGCCTGGTATAAGGGACATGCCCAGGAAATGTTAAAGGAAAAAATTCTCAGGTCTTCTTAAGGAACTGCCTCTGTCCCTCCACTTGCTGGTCTCCCGGATCTTTGCTTAGCTACAAACAGGACCGGGTGATGTCATCTGATTCAGGCCCAAAGTGCTGGACATTTCTCTTCTCCTTCAACTTGAGAGTGGACTGCTTCAGTTCTGAGCCCTCGCTGGGAAGTGCCAGAATTTGGATGACCTGAGCAGACTACGGAACTCTCTCTCTTTCATACACACACACACACACACACACACACACACACACACACGCACACACACACTGGTGCCATCTATTGGTCAAAGTTTAACCTCGTTCCTTAATTGAGGCTGCCAGACAGTTGACCTTTGACCACCTGGATTCCTGTAGTCCATTCTGTTTTGGCTTGTAAGTAAAGCGAGCTCTACCGTTTGCCTGCTGTGTGACCTTGGGCAAGTTACTTGTCCACTCAGCCGCAGTCTCCTCATCTGTCATAAGGGGAAACTAATACTTCTTCTCAGGATTGTTGTGAGGATTCCATGAGATAATATGTGTAAAGTACTTAGCATAGCCCCTGGCACATAGTAAAAGTGTTCAGTAAATGGTAGTAGTCATCGCAATTGTAGTTTCAGTGGTGGTTATTATTAATTTTATCGGAGACATGAGCCTATCTGTAGAGTCAGCTAATGACTAGTTTACTCAGCTAATGACTTGCTTTATCCTGATCCACCTGAGATCGATGGAGCGAAGGAGTGGGGTGAAGGGCAGAGGGAGAAGCAGACTCTCCACTGAGCAGGGAGCCTGATGCAGGGCTTGATCTAGGGATGCTGGGATCATGATCTGAGCTGACGGCAGACACTGACTGAGCCACCCAGGTGCCCCAGAAACACCTTCTTTTGGACTGAGTACAGCAAACCAATATACAAACCAAATGAAGATGGAGTTTCCCTAATCGAAGGCACAATGGCTGATGCAGAATTCCCAACCTGCTCTCCTCTCTCCTGTAAAAACTAACTCTCTCTGTTCCTTTGTGAGACACGCACAGGGATCCCTAGATTGTTGGGAAGACAGTTTGGAAATCACTGTTGCAAGGGTTAAAACATGATTGATTTGAAGTCGAAGGGGGATTGGTATTTTAACATGTCCAGTGTTCCGTTTAAAATCCTTGTTTTGGGTCCTAAGCTCCCAGCATTTCATAGCTCAAAAACTGCTCGAGTCCTTGTACCATAGGTTGTAGGCATTTAAAATCCCTGGAATCCCAATATCCTTGGTTTTAGAGTATTATATAGCATAGAATTACAAATCCCTAAATCCCCACGGGCTTAAAGACCCTAACACTCTCGGAGCAGTAATTCTTAACTCAGAATGAGCTCCTCTCACTTTCCCTCTGCTCCTCCTCCGCAGTGAGCATGTGCTATTGGTCAGTGGCAGACATTTTGTTCCCCTTTCCTCCCAGTCCTCTGCCCTGAAATGGCTTCCAATCCTCCTCCCCACACGTGGTTGCTAAGTGATTAGAATTCACTGTTGTGAGTAACCAGAACCCAGTGTGAGTTACTTTGTTATCAGTGTATCCGGTCCTTGCAGCAACTTCAGATCCAGTGCAAAACTCAAGAGTCTTTCCTCCAGCTCCACAACAGCTAGCCCATCCTTGTGCCCTGCACTTCCTCACCCCAGCACTACTGCTTCTGGCTTCCCCCACCCAAGAGCAATGGAGAGAGGGCACATCAGCTGAGTGGGAGGCTGCATCTGAGCTGGGCTTTGAAGGATGGGCTCAGGGAAGATGGAGGGAGAACCCCTTCCAGAAAGAGGCAGCACTATAAATTCCTCCATTACACAAATACTCATTGAGCACCTACTCTGTGCCAGCCATTAATACTGCAATGGTCAAGAGCATGGGCTTTGGACACAGATGTACCCATGTTCAGGTACATCTGCGTCCAAAGCCCACGCTCTTGATCATTACAGTGTTAATGCCTGGCAGGCTGGCTCTACCCTTAGGCCCACTCCACTCACGTGTCAACAAGCTCTCAGCTCTCTGCTTATTCTCCTCTGTCTCTAGGCAAGGAGAGCTCCCTTCCTTGCTCCAGTGGGTATCACCATCAGCCATCTCTCCCCTCTCCCCCTAACTGAGCCTGTGTGTCCGTCTAGTGGGCACTTTGTCTCCTTTCTGCTTCAGGCCCCTGTTGTACAATGGTTGTCAATCCTACTCCCTAACAAGGTGGTCAGGTGGCCTGAGTTCCCTGTTTGGATCTGTCAGGAGCCTGGTGTTGGGTACTGTGTTTTTGGCTTACTCCCAGGGGGGAAGGCTTTTTCAACCCCCAGGCAAAGCACAGAAACCCAGGTATAAAAACCTGACGAAGAGTGAGTACTCAGTAAGTGGTAGCCACAACATTCTTTGCCTCATACTTGCTATTCACGTAACACCCATGAGCGCCTAGGAGACAGACACAATTACTATGCCCATTTATGAATGAGTAAACTAAGAGTTAGCAAGGTCTTTTTATCTGGGTTTGTGTGCTTGCACGGAGGTTGAGCCTTGTCATCTGGGGGTAAACCCGAAACACAGGAGGTGACACGAGGTCCCTGACAGGTCAGAATAGGGAACTCAGGCCACCCTTTTACACCAGGGTGCTAAGGAAGAAAGGAGACATACTGCTCATTAGATAGCCACGTGTGCATGGTTAGGGGATCAGTGGGTTGGAGCTAGTAACACTGAGGTGGAAGAAGGAGCTTTCCCTATCCACAGGGAACAGGCAACAGGGTGGCTAGGAGGATAATAGTTACAATAGCAGATAATCATTGATTTATTTTATTTTTTACAAGATTTTATTTATGTATTTATTTGACACATAGGGAGAGAGAGAGAACACAAGCAGGTGGAGTAGCAGGCAGAGGGAGAGGGAGAAGCAGGCTCCCCTCTGAGAAAGGAGCCCCATGAGGGACTCAATCCCAGAGCCCTGTGATCATGACCTGAGCCGAAGGCAGACACTTAATTAACTGAGCCACCTAGGCGCCCTGCAGATAATCATTGAATTCTTCTTATGGACTGGGTGCATGGCTAGGAAAGTGGCAGGGATAAACTCTAATATAACAACCCTGAGGGAAAGGTACTGTTAGGAAAACTAAGGCTTAGAGTGATTTTTTTTTAAATTGCTCCAAATCATACAACTGGTAATCCATGGCACCTTCTAAGTGCCAGGCACTTTACCCGTATTATTTCACTCAATCCTCACAACAATCCTGGATCGTAAGCACTGATACAGATAAGAAAACTGAGGTTCAGAAAGATGAAGGACTCTTCTCAAGGTCACACAATTAATAAACAGCTGAGCCGGTTTCTGAGCTATTACAGCATTGCCTCAGTTTCCCCCACAATAATAAGCAGCAGGAGTAGGATTCAGGTTTGTCTCCTTCCAGAATCCCATGCTTTCAAGAGATGAAATTTACAGGCTTGGGGAAAGATTAAATCTGGCAGGGGGTGGGGGATGGTGGTGGCGGGGATGCGGTGTCCTGGGAGAAACAAAGGTTCACTTTTGGCGGGAGGAAAGTGAATCAGAGGTTAGGAATAATTCCGGGCCAGGAAAAACTGAGGGATGCTGAAATGTGTCACCAAGGTCGGGACGTTTGGGGGCCTCTTGCTGGGATCCTGTGTGTCCACTGCTGGGCAGTGGCAGGTTCCCACAGAACCTGCCTGGGCTTCTTCAGGCACAGGGCTACCAGGGGCCAGGGGCCGATGAGGGACTTTTCCTGTTCTTTCCCCCCAGCACTGTGTGGCCTCTGAACAGCTTGGGCCCCGGCTGGGCATGCTTCCTTCTGGCCAAAGATTCTGGGCCCAGAGGAAGGAACTACCCATTGCCTAGGTGGTGCTCCAGGCACTGAGCCCCTCATGGCACACACTTTATCCCGAGCAAGGCTCACCAAACTCCAGCAGGATGGGTGGCGTCACGCTCATACACACAGATAACAAAGTGGCTAGGAGGAGCGCCTGGGTGGCTCAGTCCTTAAGCATTTGACTTTGGTTCAGGTCATGATCCCGGGGTCCTGGGACTGAGTCCCACCACCCCCTGCCCCCGCTCGGTAGGAAGCCTGCTTCTCTCTCTTTCCCACTCCCCGGGCTTGTGTTCCCACTCTTGCTGTGTCTCTGTCAAATAAATAAAATCTAAAGAAAGAAAGAAAGAAGAAAGCAAGAAAGCAAGCGGCTCAGAGAGGTTAAGTGGCAGCCACGATGTGGGGAAGCTGAGGGGAAAGCCGGGGTGGTGTAGAGTCCTGGCTTCTACCTATTAGGCTCCTCCTACCTTCTACGGATTCCCCTAGGGAAGGGCCCTTCAGGGTGTGCATCTCGCCTGCTCTCCTGTGCCCTACATGGAGGAGAAGCAGGTAAACCGCCATGCAAAGGCATTTCTATCCCCAACATTGGGGATGCTTGGGGCCTAGAGCCAAGTGCAGATTAAAAGGGGGTTGAGGAAAAGCTCAAAAACAAGCTGAAGTCAGGCTCTGGGTTCTTCCCAAAGCCTTCCACCTCAGGGAGAGGACAGCCAACTCCCACAAGGCCCCAGCAAATTAACTGGGGTCTAGTAACAGCAGGAGATGCATTGCCCCCTAGTGGCCCAGCTCAAGACTGAGCTTGGACCTTTAGCACTAGGCAAGGGATCCCGGGGCCCATGGCCGCAAAGGGTTCTATGACCAGCCATTTAGCTAACACCAGGTGGTTATGGGGACAGACTCTGGAGTCACGCTAGACCTGGGTTCAAAGCTTGGTTCTCCTCCTTGCTAGCTAAGTGACCATGGGCAAAATAGCACATTGATCTTTAAGCCTTGGTTTCTTCATCTGTGTGATAAAGATAATAACTAATTTCACAGGGTTAGTATAAGAATTAAATGAGATAATACATGTAAAGGACTTAGAATACTTGGCACATTATAGATGTGAGATACAATAATATATATAGCACTTCTCCTTTTTTAAAGATTTATGTATTTATTTGAGAGAGAGAGTGGGAGGAGGGGCAGAGGGAGAAGAAGGGAATTTCAAGCAGACTCCACACCCAATGTGGGGCTCAACAGGAGGCTTGACACAGGGCTTGATCTCACAACCCTGAGATCATGACCTGAGCCAAAACCAAGTCAGCCGCTTAACCGACTGAGCCACCCAGGTGCCCCAATACTTTTTTGGTTTTTTTTTTTTTTTGGACACATCTTATCATTTTAGAAGTTTCATCTTTGACTTTTTTTGACTTCCCTAACATTCTCTCTTAGGTCGTGGATGCCCCCATGCCCACTATCTTGCCCCAAGACAGGCAATGTTGATACACTCACCTAAGGCTTACGGGCAAGACTTGGGCTAAGACAGGTGTTTCCCTCCGTGTATACTTCCAAGAATCTTGGGCTGCACATCTTTGTACATCCTTTGACTGTTAATAAGCTTGCTTTACACAGCCCCTTTCTGTGGTTCAAGCAGCTTTACATCCATGATTTCATTTGAATCTTGTAGACCTCCCCATGATATACTCTCATTTTTCTTCTTTTTAATTTAAATTCAATGAATTAACATAGAATGTATCATTAGTTTCAGAGGTAGAGTTTAGTGATTCATCAGTTGCATATCACACCCAGTGCTGATTCCATCACATGCCCTCCTTCATGCCCATCACCCAGGTACCCCATCCCCCTATCCTCCTCCCCTCCAGTGACCCTCAGTTTGTTTCCTAGAATTAAGAGTCTCCCTCTTACCCTACTGGTGGGAATGCAAGCTGGCACAGCCACTCTAGGAAAGAATATGGAAGTTCCTCAAAAAGTTAAAAATAGAGCTATCCTACAACCCAGCAATCGCACTACTAGTATTTACCCAAAGAATACAAATTTAGTGATCCAAAGGGGCAATTGCACCCCAATGTTTACAGCAACAATGTCCACAATAGCCAAGCTATGGAGAGAGCCCAGATGTCTATCAACAGATGAATGGATAAAGAAGACCTGGTATATATATACAATGAATATTACTCAGCCATCAAAATATTGAAATCTTACCATTTGTGACAACATGAGTGGAACTAGAGGGTATTATGCTAAGTGAAATAAATCAGAGGAAGATAATTATCACACGACTTCACTCATATGTGGAATTTAAGATACAAAACAGAGGATCATAGAGAAGGGAGGAAAAAATAAAATAACATGAAATCAGAGAGGGAGCTATAGTTCCACTTTTCAATGAGGATATTGAAGATGATGGGACAAGAAGTGACTTGTTCACCACAGAAGTTTAGCTTGGACCCTCGAGTCTTTTCCACCAACCCTTGCAGCACCCATGTCCTCGAGCTCCAGATAAACATGGAGCATCGATAACCCAGGACGTGGCTTATTGTTTGGAGACCACATCGCTGCACTCTGACAACAAATTTCTTGCTTCTCCTGAGGCTAAGTTGTATCCTCAGTAAACTCTCAAACGAGGACTCTTCTAGAAGAAAGGGCAGCAAATTCCCAGGACTGGTGGCCAGAGACTGACACACCTCCAACACATGCCAACAATACAATTAAAGGTTCGATGACAGGTTTGAGGAGAGGTGAACATTCTCTCCCCAGCCAAGCTGTGTGTCCTGCTGAGAAAATAACTTCCGCCTTGTCCTCAGGTGCTCAAAAGGGCAACTCTGTCCTTAGTCAGTACGGGGACCGGGAAGTGTTGACATGGGCCATGAGCATGGGTGCTGAGGGCAATACCTATTTGAAAGCACTGAGGGAAGCAGTATTGTGATGTCGTTCTGGGGGTAGAGGATACAGGCTTGACCATCAGCACCAGAGGCTGGCCGGCTCTCATTCTGACACATTGGCAACAGCCCAAGCACTGCTGAGATAACAAATCATCGAGCACGAGACCCCCTTCTCATCCTCTGTTTGCCCCTGAAGCCTGGGAAGCTTGGTTCCGCTGAGAGGAGACTCTCTTTACTTCCCCCGGAGCATTGTATCTCTGGATGGCACTGCATTCCTCTGTTCGCTGTCACTTGCTCTTCAAGCTCTCATCACCATGGCAACCCAAGAGAGGGAGCCAGCATTGAAATCCATTCCCCAATAGACTTACATGGAACAGCAAGTGTACTCTCTCTCTCTCTCTCTTTCTCTCTCTCTCTCTCTCTCACAAACACACACACCATTTTTAACCCTCTCTCCCCACTTCAGCCTTGGTCCATCGTGGAGAGCAAATACTCTTACCTACATTTGCAGGTGTCTGATATACCTCTTTCTTAGATCACCCTGAGCCAGAGCTACTCATCTGATTGGCCTGCGATGATTCATTAGGGCCACATCTCACCAGCAAGCAAGGTCATCATGATGAAAAGTGATATACATCTCTTGACTATATAGTCAGTTCTCCCTGCTCTGGATTTTTAGGTCAGGCCAATTTGTCCTGAAGAGAAGACCTTAGCTTCTTGGATTCTGAGAGGAGGGAGTAGTGTAAGCTGCATTTTCCAATCTGTTAAAAAACAAAACAAAAATAAAACAAAACAAAACAAACAAACAAAAAACAGAGAACCCTGCAACAGAAACATAGAAAGAGGGGAAGCGGGGTTACCAGGCATATGCTGCATTCTCAAATCAAGCTTTTATTAATAAAGGACATTTTCCTGCTGTTCTGCTAATTGTTCCTTGTGCTATAGTGTTCTGAGAGGAAAGCTTTGAGGAGAATGGCAAGTGGTGGGATTCAGGCATGAAAATTCCTCCTTGAACCCACAACACCTAGGAAGATTAGCTCAGGGTTGGTCTTGTCCCAGCCTATGTCTACACCTCGCAGAGAGGGTGCACTTGTTAAATCTCCTCACCTTCTACTGTCTTCTGTCTGATTACGTGGTGAGCAAATTCAATATAAGTTCAAGTTTCATACTGAGCTTGTAGTTGTGTGTGGCTCTCTCACACATAGTGTGACCTGAGTATGCAGCAAAATTGTTAGGCTGGGAGCAGGGGCTTCTGCTTGGGCTTGGGCTAAGAGTGAAAATATCCCCTGTTCAAACAGATCCATGTGAACTTACTTAATTGTCAAAACACTTCTGGAAAACTGAAGGGCAATTCCCACAGGTAAGAAAATAAAAACCCGGGGCACCTGGGTGGCTCAGTGGGTTAAGCCTCTGCCTTCAGCTCAGGTCATGATCTCAGGGTCCTGGGATCGAGCCCAGCATCGGGCTCTCTGCTCAGCAGGGAGCCTGCTTCCTCACCCTCTCTCTCTACCTGCCTCTCTGCCTACTTGTAATCTCTGTCTGTCAAATAAATAAATAAAAATCTAAAAAAAAAGAAAGAAAAGAAAATCCCATTCTTTGTAAATTAAGATTTTATTTGTGGCTATTTGTATATTCTGAGGTGGGGGAAATTTTGTGGGAAGGAAAGAGCACCAGAATCAGCTGACTTGACTCAGGTACTTGCTCGGGTCCTGTCATTTACTATCTGTAATATCTTGGACAATTGACTTAGTTTCCTCATCTCTAAAGCGGGGACAGTCTTGAGCCTATCAACATCACAGCTTTGTTGGAAATAAGGTTTGAGTGGATGGTTATATGATGAAACCACTCTGAAAACTGTAAAGTATTATATGCAGTTGTATTTTAATGAGCACTGTGAAAGGGACTTTAGTGTAATAGTCTGGTTTTCAAAACAGAGACACAAGCCCCAGAAATTTCTGGGAGAAAAACTCCCTGAGATCTGGCATAGAAATCATTGAGGAATTATCATAACTAGGGAGGCTAAAACACGTGGCTTCTCTCTTAGAGGTTGCTGAAATAGATCCATTTTTCTGTCTTCTCAACCTTTCCTGGGTTCTGTCTCTTACTTAACTTGGGTAAGCTGTTGAAGAGGCTCCGTATCGCACAACACTGAATACAGAAGCAGTAGTCTGGCTTGAATTACTGGGAGTGGTGACTTTTGATTGCTATGGTTGGTAGTGGCTTACAGAACCTTTAGTTTATACTATTTCTGCCAAGGTAGGCTGCCTGCACACTTGAGTCGAACAAACATACGCCACCCCAGATGTACTCACTATGTTAGGAAAATGGATTTTTTTTCTAGAAGCCACTTTATGGATCCATACTATTTAAATTTTTAAAAAATACTGCAAATTTAAAAAAAAGTTTCTTTAAAATGGTGAAAGAACCTACAGATAATCCACAAAAGAATTACCATAGGCACAAGAACAACACCAAAAATGGCAGGAGAAATCCCAGCTGACCAAAACATTTACTGAAACAAAATGTAAAATGAAGGCTGAGTCATGGGAATACAAATGAAATGGCTAAAAGTAAGAAAGTTTCTTCTTACCTTTTAAAAAAAGGAAGGGTAGAGATATTAGTCTTCATGTAATGTATTATACACTTCTGTGTACCTTTCCCCTCTTAGACATATAAAACCATAAACCACTCCATGCAGACTTAGTTGGAAAAAAAATCTTACTACTGAATAGAAGATAAGAATTATAAATGTAGACATTGGCAAGTCTTCCTTATTATCTATTTTTGCAAATGCAAGAAATGTGGTGGGGACACAGCAACTGAAGACATATAGAAAAGGGTATGATTTAAAAGAAATAGGCAGAGGATTAAAGAATTAGCCCTATTAAAAATGCTTACGGAAACTAGTATCCAAAAGTACAAATCTGAGGTGGTGGTAGGCTGGTAACATTAGATGGAATTTAACTTCATGTTCTCTTTTTTCCAAATGTTCCTTTAAAAGCTTACACTGTTCTGAGTGTGTTAAGGGTTAAGGAACTCATTAAAAAAAGAAAGATTAAATTCAAAAGAGTATATTAAACTAACAGCCTAATGGAAACTATGGAAGCCACCAGACAATGTGATGAAATTGTCAAACAGCTGGAAAATTTTTAAAAATGAAAAAGCAATATACAATTTGATGTCCAGCAAAAATACCTTTCAAAAGTGAAAGTGAACACACCCACACAAATATGTCCAATTGATTCTTTATAAAAGTGCAAAAGCGGGGCACCTGGGTGGCTCAGTGGGTTAAAGCCTCTGCCTTCAGCTCAGGTCATGATCTCAGGGTCCTGGGATCGAGCCCCGCATCGGGCTCTCTGCAAAGCGGGGAGCCTGCTTCCTCCTTTTTCTCTCTGCCTGCCTCTCTGCCTGCCTCTCTGCCTACTTGTGATCTCTGTCAAATGAATAAAGAAAATCTTTTAAAAAAAAGTGCAAAAGCAATTCAATGAAGAAAGAGCCTTTTCAAAAAAAAAATGGTGCTGGAACAATTGTACATTCAGAGGCCAAAAATGAACCTCAGCCTAAACCCCCACCTTACACAGGAATTAACTCAAAATGGGTAACAGACAAATTTAAAACACAAAATTCTGAAACATCTAGAGGAAACCATAGAAGTAAATTTGGGGGATCGACAAGTAGTCAAATAATTCTTAAACTTGACAGCAGAATCACCATAGTGTAAAGGAAAAATTGACAAATTGGACCTCATCAAAATCCTATGAATTACGTAAAAGACAAGGTGTCTACTGGGAGAAAACATTTCCAAACCACATGGACAACAAAAATCTCGTGTCTAGAACTGAAAAAGAATTCTCAAAACTCAACAGTAAAAAAAATAAATAAATAAGAATAAAAAAACAATCCAATTAGAAAATGGGCAAAGTCATGAAGAGACATTTCAGTGGAGAGGATAAACATGAAAAGATGTTCAACATCAGTACCTATATTAGCTGGCTAGAGCTGCCATAACAAAATACTTTAAACTGTTCACTACATCTGTATCTTTGAGGTAAATACCCAGCAGTGCAATTGCTGGGTCATAGGGTAACTATATTTTTAATTTTTTGAGGAACCTCTACATGTACCCCAATGTTCATAGCAGCAATGTCCACAATAGTTAAACTGTGTAAAGAGCAGAAATGCCCTTCAACAGACGAATGGATAAAAAAGATGTGGTCCACATACACAACGGAATATTATGCAGCCATCAAAAAGGATGAATACCCAACTTTTGCATCAACATGGATGGGACTGGAGGAGATTATGCTAAGTGAAATAAATCAAGCAGAGAGAGTCAATTATCATATGGTTTCACTTACTTATGGAACATAAGGAATAGCATGGAAGACATTAGAAGAAAGAAGGGAAAAATGAAGGGGGAGAAATCGGAGGGGAGATGAATCAAGAGCAACTATGGGCTCCCAGAAACAAACAGAGGGTTTTAGAGGGAAGGGGGGTAGGAGGATGGGTTGGACCGGTGATGGGTATTAAGGAGAGCACGGATTGCATGGAGCACTGGGTGTTATGTATAAACAGTGAACCATGGAGCACTACATCAAAAACTAATGATGTACTGTATGATGACTTACATAACATAATAAAATAAATAAAAATATATTAAAAAATAAAATAAAAATCTTTAAAAAATACTACAAATTGGCTTTAACAACTGAAGTTTAAGTCCAAGATCAAAAAATTAATGTTGGCATGGTTGCTTTTTTTTTTTTTTTTTTTTCTTTTTTTTGTGAGAGCTCTCTCCCTGGCTGACTGCTGGACGCTTTCTTGCAGCCTCTTTGCATAAATGTCCCTCTAAGCACACATGTCCCTGGTGTCACTTTTTCTTCTTATAAGGACACCAGCCGTATTGGGTTAGGTTCTCACCCTAACAGCCTCATTTTAATTGAATCCCCTCCTTAAAGGCCTTCTTTCCAAATAGTTACATTGTGAGGTACTGGGAGTTAGGATTTCAACATACAAATCTGGTGGGGTTGGGGGACAATTCAGGCCATAACATTAACCATCATGGAAATGTAAATTAAAACCATAATGAGGGGGCACCTGGGTGGCTCAGTCAGTTAAGCAGCTGTCTTTGGCTTAGGTCATGATCCCAGCATCCTGGGATGGAGCCCTGCATCGGGCTCCCTGATCAGCGTGGAGTCTGCTTCTCCCTCTGCTCCTCCCCCCAGCTTGTGAGCCCACACTCTCTGTCAAGTAAGTAAGTAAGTAAATAAATAAATAATAAAACCACAATGAGATATCGCTGCATGTCTAGCAGACAGGGTAAAATAAAAAATAGTGACAACATCAAATGTTAGAGAGGATGCCAAGGACATAGATTACTTATACATTGCTGGTGGGAGTGTAAAATGCTACAGCCACTCCAACAAATGACAATGGTAGTTTTTCACAAAACTAAGCATGTACGTGCCATACAACCTAGCAGTTGCACTCTTGGTAATTTATCCCAGATAAAGGAAAATTTATGCTCACACACAAACTTGTACATGAATGTTTATAGCAGCTTCATTCATAATATCCCCAAACTGGAAACAGTCCACATGTACCCCAGTGTGGGAATGGTTAAACAAACTGGGGCGGGGGCGCTTTGGTGGCTCAGTGGGTTAAGCCTCTGCCTTCGGCTCAGGTCATGATCCCAGGGTCCTGGGATCGAGCCCCACATCAGGGCTCTCTGCTCGGCGGGGAGCCTTCTTCCTCCTTTCTCTCTCTGCCTGCCTCTCTGCCTACTTGTGATCTCTGTCTGTCAAATAAATAAGTAAAAATCTTTATAAAAAAAAAAAACTGGGGCGTATCCATACCATGGACTACTATTCTTGAATAAAAGGGAACTAACTGTTGATATACATAACAATCTGGATGAATCTCCAGGGAATTGTGGTGACTGAAAAAAGCCAACCCCCAGAGTTCACTTACTGATGGTTCCACTTATATAATGTTTGAAAGGATAAAATTTTAGAACAGGAGGCTGGATTAGTGGTTTCTAGAAGCTGGGGTGGGCATCAGGGAGGTGGATGTGGCTGTAACAGGATAAGACCAGAGTGCCTTGTAATATAGAACTGCTCTGTATTTGGATGTGGTAGGAATCTTTACAAGTGATAAAATTGCACAGAATGAAATACACACACACACACAAAAACGATTAAAGGAGAAATCTCAATAATGTCAGTGTATTGAATCTATGTCAATTTCCTGATTGTGATATTATACCATGTCTGCGCAGGGTGTATGAACTATATATATATGCAGGGTGTTACCTTTAAGGGAACTGGGTAAAGGTATATGGAATTTTCCTATATTATTTCTTACAACTGCATGTGAATCCAAATAATCTCACAATAAAAGATTTAGGAAAAGAAGGTGAACTAAAGATATTTTCAGACAAAAACTGAGAAAATCTGTCACCAGCAGATTCATACTGAAAGAAATATCAAATACAAGTGATCAAGATGGCAGCTTAGAGATTCAAGAAGTAATAATAATAATAAAAATAGTAAATCTGTTGGTAAATCTTAAGTAAACATTGTATAAATCAACAACAACAATAATAATGTCAGGTAAGGTCAACAATATATGGAGCACTAAATTATGCAGCAACTATAGCAAATAAGTCATGAAAAGAATGAATGAGATTAAGGAGTTCATGCAGGAAGCATGAACTAGAGAGAACAAGGATCATTTCACAAAAACAATAGACTCAATTCACCAGAAAAAGGTACAAATTTTAAATTTTGATGTACACAATACCCTAGATTCAACATTTTTAAAGCAAAACTGGATAGGAATTAAAGTTGGTACATCCATAGTCATAGGACAATTCTATCATACTTCTTTCTGTAAATGACAGGATAAGTGACAAAATATATTGGTAAAGCTATAGAACTGTGCTGTCCCATGCAGTAGTCACTGGCCACACTTGATGACTGAGTACCTGAAATGTGGCTAGTTCAAGTTCAGATGTTCTGCAAGTGTGAACTACACACGGAATTTCAGAGATACAGTTTGAAAAAAAGAATGGGCAGTGAGAAGGAGGAGGGTGAGGTGCAGGCTGCAACCCCTTTCCTGCAGAGACCCAGAGCCCTCTCCATGGCTCCCACTGGCTAAGACCCAGAAGCAGTAGTGAACCACAGGACGCCCCCCACCCCAACCCATGATTTGATGGCAGCAGTGGTAGCCACTCTGAGCTGGACTAGCCAGCTTTGGGGTCTCCAGGCCCAACTCTGCTAGGCCTCAGGGAAGTCCTCAGCAAGCTTCCAAGGATGCTGTCCGGTGTGGTAGGGTTCTGGGTGGATTCAAGCTCATCTACCTCTTCAGGTCACAGTGCTCTGCACCCCAACACCTTGATGACTGCTGTGTCTCAGCTGGACAAGTCTCCACTTCATGAGTTTTGGGGAGACAAGATTCAGCCCATAACGGCTAGTAAGAACATAGAAAGATGCTGAACATCATTAGACATTAGGAAAACACAGATTAAAACTGCAATGGGATACCACTTCACATCCACTAGAGTGGCCACAATAAAAAAGATAGACAAGTGCTGGCAAGCATGTGAAGAAATTGGACACCTCACACAATGATGGTGGAAATGTCAAATGGATCAGCCATTGGAGAAATAATTTGGCAGTTTCTCAAAATGTCCCACATAGTGTTAGTACATATGACCCAACAATTCCACTTCTAGGTACCTACTTAAGAGAAAGGAAAGCATATGATCACACAAAACTTGTACCATGAACGTTCATAGCAACATTGCTGATAATAGCCAAGAGGTGGAAATGATTCAAGTGTACATTAACTGTTGAATAGATATACATTTTGTCATATATCCACACAGTGGAATATTACTCGAAAATGAAAAGGAATTGACTGCTGATACTTGGCTAACACAAGAATGAATCTCAAAAGCATTATAAGTGAGAGTAGCCAGGTAGACAGTAGATTATTTGTTACCTGGGCTGGCAGTGGGATTGAAGATTAAGAACTCTCTTTCCTGGGTGATGAAAATGTTCTAAAACTAGATTGTGATGATGCATGTACAGCTCTGTAAGATTACTAAAACTCATCAGACTGTACATCTGAAATGGGAGACTTTCAGAGTATGTAAATTGTACCTCAATAATGCTATTTTAAAAGTATATGAATACAAAGAATAAAATGTTATAAGAAAGGTTACATCCTGTATGATTCCACTTATATGAAATTCTAGAAAAAACAAAACTAAAACTATAGTGATAAAAAGCAGATCAGTGTGAAAGAAAGAAAGAAAGAAAGGAAGGAAGGAAGGAAAGAAAGAAAGAAAGAAAAAGGAAGAAAGAGAGAGAGAAAGGAAGGAAGGAAAAGAAAAAAAAAAAAGAAAAGAAGATCAGTGTTGCCAAAGGCCAGGGGTGGAGGGAGGGGATTGTTTAAAGGGGCCTGGGAGAACTTTTTGGGCTGATGGAAATGTTCTATGTCTTGATTGGAGTCATGATTATAATGAGTGTAAAGTTTCTTCAAAACTCCACAGACTGTTTAAAATCAGTAAATTTTATTGTATGTGATTTGCTCCTCAATAAAGCTGATTTTAAAAATGTTTTAAATCAGTGAAAGAGTCTAACAGACTCTTCACAAAAGAAGATACAAGAATGGCCCATAAATACATTCAATGAGGCTGAACTTCATCAGTCATCGGTGAAATGCAAATTAAAACTACAATATGAAATACTACTACACACACTTGAGAATGGCCAAAATTAAAAAGAAAAAATTTAAGAATGCCAAGTGCTGGCAAGAATGTGAAGCAATTGGAGCTCTCATATATTGCTGGTGGGAATGCAAAATGATACAGCTAATCTGGAAAACAGTTTGGAAGTTCCCTCTGAGATTAAAAAAAAAATATATATATATATATACACACACACACATATATATCCTACCATTCCCATTTCTCTAGGTATTTAACCTAGAGAAAGGAAAACATGTTTTGAAAAAGACTTGTACCCAAATGTTCCTAGCAACATTATTCATAATAGCCAAAAGCTGGATACAACTCAAATGAAAATGAACAAGTGAATAAATATACAAATTGTGGAATATTCATACTAATGGAATACTGAAAAGAATTAACTTCTTTTTTTTCAAAGATTTTATTTATTTATTTGACAGAGAGAGATCACAAGGAGGCAGAAAGGGAGGCAGAGAGAGGGGTGGAAGCAGGCCCCCTGCTGAGCAGAGAGCCCGATGCAGGGCTCAATCCCAGGACCCTGAGATCATGATCTGAGTCAAAGGCAGAGGCTTTAACCCACTGAGCCACCCAGGCGCCCGAAGAATTAACTTCTGATATAGGCAACAACATAGATGAATCTTACAAACATTATCCTGAGAAGAAATGACAGACATAAAAGAGAACTTACTGTGTGACTCAATTTCTATGAAACTCTAGTAAAGATAAATGTACTGTATGACAGAAAGCGGATCAAGGGTGGCTTGGGCATTGAGGATAGGGGAGGTTGTCCTGGTTGAGGAACAACAGGACTTTTTAGGGTGGTGAAAATGTTCTATACCTTGAGTGTGGTGTGGGCGTATAAATTTCTCAAACTCATCAAAATATGCACTTTGAGTGCATTAATTTGTATGTACATTATACTTCAATGGAACTTATTTTATTAAACCACACCATGACATTATACACTCAGCAGAATGGCTAAGATGAAAAAAGGAAGATTATTCCAAGTTGATGAGGATACTCATCTACCAAAACTCTTATTTGTGATCAATTGGAGTGTTAATTGGTACAGTCACTGGAAACACCATTTGGCATCTGTCAAAGCTGAACATGTGGGATGCCTGCATGGCTCAGCTGGTTAAGCATCTGCCTTTGGCTCAGGTCTTGATCCCAGGGTCTTGGAATTGAGTCCCAGGTCTAGCTCCTTGCTCAGGGGAGAGTCTGCTTCTCCCTCTGCCCCCCCTCATTCTCTCTCTCAAATGAATACATAAAGTCTTTAAAAAAAAAACCAAAAAGCTGAGCATGTATGTACCCTATTGACCCAGTAATTCCACCCTTAGCTATGTAAAAGATATACCCAAAAGAGATATGTAAATAGAGGCACCAAAAGACAAATACAAAAATGTTTGAAACCACATTATTCATAATATTCCAAAGCTGGAAACAACCCAAATGTCCATTAATGGTAGAATGGATAAAAATTTATAATATATCCATACAGTGAAATATTACACCACAAAAAAGGAAATGAACTGCTGATATACTATAGGAATGAGTCCTATAATGTTGAGTGGAAGAAGCCAAACAAAAAGAAATACATACTGTATGATTTCATTTATATAAATTTTTAGAGGCAAAACTAATCTGTGGTCTTAGATGTCAAGATTGTGGTTTTCTCTGGGGAAGAGAGAAAGATAATGAATGGGAGGTGGCAGGAGGGAGAGGGTCCTGAAGTACTGGCAATATTCCATATTGTGCCCTGAGTGGTGGTTGCCTGGGTGTGTTCACTTGGTGATAATTCATCTAAATGTATACTGATGTTATACTTTAATAAAATAATTTTATTTAAAAAATTCAAAACACAAGGTAAATGAGGAATAAGGATATTTCTCCAACCTGTTTTCCATCTACCCAGTTGCCTTCCTCAGAGGAAATCACTAAGATGTGTGTCTTATGTACATTTTATTTTTTAAAAAGGTTTAATTTATTTATTTGAAACAGAGGGAATGAGAGAAAGGGCACATTAGAGAGAGTATGAGAGGGGGAGGGGCAGAGGGAGAAGCAGACTCCCCAATGAGCAGGGAACGGGATGTGGGGCTCAATCCTGAGACTCCAGGATCATGACCTGATTTGAAGGCAGTTACTTAACCAACTGAGTCACCCAGGTGTCCCTTATGTACATTTTTAGATACATCCTGTGCAATACAAAAAACTTTTTTCTTCTGAAATGTTTTATTTTAAATTACCACACGTGAAATTGACTTTTTCATTTGGTATACACGTCTATGAGTTTTAATACATGTGTGGATTCATGTACCCACTATTAGAATACAGAATAGTTCCATCAGTCCCCCCAAATTTCTTTTATAACTGCACCTTCCCCTGCCACTAACCCCTGGCAGCCACTGATCTATTCCTCATCAATATAGCTTTGTCTTTTCAAGAATATTTGTTCTTATTATTTAAAAATCTAATAAATTTGAAGAAAAATAAAAACATTGACCCATATTATGTCTTTGTTTCTTTACAAATTAGTAATCAGACAAAAGCCAGTGTTTGGAATTCATCCACTTTCATATTGTTGATTCAGGTCTTGGCTTAGGAGAGGAACAATTAGCCTGGGCATCTGAAAATTACTAACTGGGAAAAAGAGAGCCACAGCTAATCCCAATTTTCAATTTTAATCACGTGAGAGTCCTCCAGGAGTGGTAAGCAAGGAAGTGAGCAAGTCTCACTCGTTAGATGGAGATGCTTAGGATACCATTAATAAGTCATCAGGGAATAGGGAACAACTCTTAATAAATTACTGAAATAATGACACAAATAAGCCAAGTCCCTGAGGTATGGGTGAATGAAATATTTCTCATGTCTTATACAAAGTGCCGGGTCCTTGACTCTTTCTCCTTTTCTTACTCCTTTTCAAAACATAAGGACATAAGCTATTCTTCATAAGATACAAGATTAACAAATCAGAATAATAACAGTTAATGAACTATATAACAAATAATGAAATGAAAAAACTACTTTATTTATTGGAATTTCAGAGGAGCCTGAAGAAAATGTACATAGAACTGGTGGGCTTCACCATACAAGAGAAATAGCCCAGAGCAGAAGGTGGGTCCTATGCTTCTTGAAGTGCTTCAAAAGGCAAGGAGGGTCATATGTGGAGAGTGTGGACTTGTGGAAGGTTATGAACTTGAGGGATCGGCTTGAAGCAAAGTGAAAAAGATAGCGGCCCAATGAAATGGCAGATGGCTATGTGGTGCTTGATATGGCCTTTCTCCCCTATAACCTCACAAATCTTGGTGGGGGGAATGCCTAAATCATCATATGCTTAAGTGTGATTCGATTTCTTTTAGAAGATGGTGGAGGGGTGGAATTTTGGGCCAGGGTCTGATTAGAGGCCTCAGGAAGCCTGTGTGCATTTAGAAGCAGAGAATGATTCAGAGAGATGTAAGAAAATAGAAACAAAATCCCCAAAAGAACGCTGAGCTTCCTATGATCCTGAAATTGGGGTTCAAGCCAAATAATATTAAGTCTTTGATGAAGGTTAGGGTAGGAATGGTAACTTGGTGTTCAGCTCCATTCTGCCCTCATCCTAGAGTGTCATCCTGTAATGCAGATGATAGAAAGTACACATACAAACACACTTCCCAGACTTCTTGCAGCTGAAGCTCTGAATATTTAGATTCAGCTAGTCAGATGCAAGGGTATGCGATTTAGAAGGTGTAATGTGGTTTTTGCTTCATTTCTGCTGCCTGTGCGAGAAGCACAGCGGTTGAGTTGTTCAGTTATTTTTTTTAAAGATTTTATTGATTTATTTGACACACAGAGAAAGATCACAAGTAGGCAGAGAGGCAGGCAGAGAGTCAAAGGGAAGCAGGCTCCCCACTGAGCAGAGAGCCTGATGCGGGGCTGGATCCCAGGACAGAGATCATGATCTGAGCCGAAGGCAGAGGCTTAACCCACTGAGCCACCCAGGCGCCCCTGTTCAGTTATTCTTCAGCAGAGTTAGCAAAGTTCCCATGTCTCGATATTAACTACATGGGAGTCCAGAAGCAGTATAGGGCACCCCTTTTGCTGGTGAAAGTTGTACTGTACATGGCATGTTTCTGGAATTGACAGTAATAGTAATGGCCTCCCAATTGTGGCAACAGTAACACGATTCTGGAGCTGGAGATTTCCTGACTGTACAGAGAGACAGCATCACTCTTTGATGGCTTGGATTTGTGATGTGGCTTTGAGAATCATTTGGAAGGCTTGGCATCTGTTTCTACAGCTCTTGAATGATTCTCTAAGCCATTTTACACCCTATATAAATTGCTTCCTCTTTAGATCAACTAGAGCAGCTTCTGTTCTCTGAAATTGAACCCTGACCAATAAAGAATGTAGTAGCAGGAGAGCTTAAAGGCAACAGCATTTCAAGAAAGCAGTAAGGTCTGATCGATTAGATAGCATGATTGCTTTGAAACAGTGATGATACTGTTAAGATTAGAAGATGGGATGTTGGGGTGCCTGGGTGGCTCAGTGGGTTAAAGCCTCTGCCTTCGGCTCAGGTCATGATCCCGGGGTCTTGGGATCGAGCCCCGCATCGGGTTCTCTGCTCAGCGGGGAGCCTGCTTCCCTTCCTCTCTCTCTGCCTGCCTCTCTGCTTACTTGTGATCTCTGTCTATCAAATAAATAAATAAAATCTTTAAAAAAATCATAAGAAACTGCAAAACATCGGAAAGACCGAGATCTTAAAAGCAGCCATAAAGGAGACATTACCTGCTGAGGAAGACAAGGAGAATTAGAAGCTAGGAAATCTATTGCTTGATGCTTCTGGGATAGGAGAAAGATGTGGTTCCAATAACAGAAATGGAAGTTGCAGTAGAATGTGAGATAAAGGATAAAACACCATTCCACTGGTGATTTTAAGCCAAGGAATGTAGCTACTGGGATAATTTGCTTGCATTGCTTTGGGGGAATCTAGTGGTATAGGGCTCCCAGTGTCACAGGTATCATCTTTCTTTAAATAGTCAAAGAACTAACCCTCTGTCAGGCGCGCCTGGGTGGCTCAGTGGGTTGGGCCTCTGACTTCGACTCAGGTCATGATCTCAGGGTCCTGGGATCGAGCCCTGCATCGGGCTCTCTGCAGGGTGGGGAGCCTGCTTCCCCCTCTCTCTGTCTGCCTCTCTGCCTGCTTGTGATCTCTCTCTCTGTCAAATAAATAAATAAAATTTAAAATAAATAAATAAATAGCCAAAGAAAGGATTCTGGCTGGTAAAAGTGGAAAAAGACTGTTGAACTATTGAGCTCAGGGATCCAGGAAGATGATCCCCTCAAAAGGGGAAATAAATTCTGGGCATCCAAAGGCACTTTAAGAAATACCTCAGGACCAGAGTGTTAATACGAAGATGCTACTACTGCCACAGAATGTATTCCCCACTTTCCATCCTGCTCTGCTATATATTACGAAATTCCAAGCAGAGGCATCTCATTAGCCAATCCTTGATCACATGGCCATAGGAGGTGGGGATTCTGGGAAAGGAGACATCTGGTTTTTTATATGGTAGGCAGAAAACATGAGTCATTGTTGGGTGGGAGGAGAGTGTGACTACAAACGGATAGCATGAGGGAGTTTTGGGGGGGTGATGGAACTGTTCTGTATTGTAATTGTGATGATGGTTATAGGAATATATACCTGTGTTAAAAATTATAGAAGTGTACAGCAAAAGGAAGCTAATTTATTGTGTGATAAGTAAAAAAATAAAACACAACTACAGCCTCATGACTAGTTGCAGAAATGAAGACTATAGTAGCTACCCATAGCTATTCTTCCTTTCTCTTTAAGGTACATAATTTTATATAGCAATCAGTTTATTACCCTACCTAACCTCTACGGTTTTATATAAGGTGAGTTTTATGGTAACTAATTTTTTTTTTAGTTCACATGTTACAGGATATCAGGATGGGACTGAGATTGAATTAGGACAAGTATCACTCATCCATGGATCCAAGTGACCAACAGAAACATGGATCTTCCCTCAGGAGAGAGGATTAATGTATTTTTGTTTGTATGAGGATTTATGTTACAACAGGCAGCAGCTTGCCACTGATGCTATTAGCTGTTATGTATAAGTATGGGAAGAAGGGTATGTTGCATGGTAAAAGAGGTGGATAACACAGAGAGGTGCTTACAGTGGACAGTTAGTTACAGTGGAGACTCTAGGGTACACCCCCTATGGACCCTGCTTCCTGATGTACATGCCACTGTGTAATCTCCCCATGAGAGTGGGTCTTTAACCCACTTGCCTTTACCCAACAGAATATGACAAAAGGGATGAGTTGCTGCCACTGGGAGATGTTACATTATATAAGACACTATCTTGTTCTAGAGACACTCCTTACTAAATTGATGAAGTAAATGGCCATTTGTGGGAAGCCCACATGGCAAGGAACTGTGGGCAGCCTTAAGAAGTTGAGGGCAGCTGTTAGGAACTGAGAGAAGCCTCTAGGAGCCAAGGACAGCCTCTGGCTGACTACCAGCAAGCTGGTGCCTCCAGACCTATAACAATAAGGCAATAAAAATTTCTCAAAAGCCTAAGTAAGCATGGAAGTCAAGTCTTCCCCAGTTTCACCTCTACGTGAGAACCAGCCTGACTGATTCCTTGGTTGCAGCCCCATGAGAGCCTAAACACAGCACCCAGCTAAGCTGAGCCCAGAGCTCTAACCCACTGAAATGGTGAGATAATAAATGTGTCTTGTGATAACTTGTTACAGAGCAATAGAAAACAAATGCAGTGCTCAGTGTCCATTCTGGCCTCTTGGTGTCCCTTCCTGCACTGCAGAGGCTAAAAAAGCTGCAAGGATATTTTCCAGATTCCCTTGCAACTAGGATTCTGGATATACTGTAGGTCAATCAGATGCACACTCATGAGACTTGAATGGCAGAAGGGAGGTGAGGGCTATGCTTCTGCCATTTCTGCTGGTAAACATGGTTGTGAAGACGTTTGCTTGTTGTATTGCTTTAGTCACTAGCTTGTGGGTGGTAAGAGATGGGATGCTGGGCATCTCTTTTGCTGCTACAAATCATAGCAGGTGGAGCATGGATCAGTGAGTAGCAGCTGCAGTGTTGGCTTCACATCATGGTAGCAGGAAGTAGCAGTTTCCTAATGGCAGAAGAATTAGCAACTCCCTTGGTGGCCTGGTTCTGTGGTGTGGTGGTTTTGGAAGCTGTTCTTGAAAGTCCAATTTAGAGTCAGTCCTCTTGATAATTCTGTAAGCCACTTAATGTCTGGTAATAAAATCTTTTCTGCCTTAACTAACTAGAGTGAATTCTGTGTTCTGCAACCTAACTTTAACTAATAGAGAAGTCCTTAAGTGATAACTGAGTTAAGTGTGAATAAAAATACGTAGTAATAAATAACAGTAATATCTTTCAGTAAACAATTTTTCATGTTTACTGTAGTAGATTTGTAGTATTTATTTATTTTTTAAATGATTATTTATTTATTTGACAGAGAGAGAGAGAGAGAGAGAGAGAGAGAGATTGATCACAGGTAGGCAGAAAGACAGGCAGAGGCAGAGGGAGAAGCAGGCTCCCTGCTGAGCAGAGAGCCTGATGCGGGGACCCTGAGATCATGACCTGGGCCAAAGGCAGGGGTTTAACCCACTGAGCCACCTAGGCACCCCTGTAATTTTTATAAAGACAAGTAAAGGGGCACCTGGATGGTTCAGTGGGTTAAAGCCTCTGCCTTTGGCTCAGCTCATGATCCCAGGGTCCTGGGATGGAGGCCAGCATCTGGCTCTCTGCTCAGCAGGGAGCCTGCTTCCTCCTCTCTCTGCCTGCCTCTCTGCCTACTTGTAATCTCTGTCTGTCAAATAAATAAATAAATAAGTCTTTTAAAAAAAATCCATTAGTCCCTTCTGATGCTTTAAAGACAAGTAAAGCCACCTTATAACACATTTAATTTAATATATAAGGTATAACACAGTGGTTCAGTTTAACACAACATAAGATTTTTAATATTAAGAACAACTCATTTGCTTAACAAGGTAGCAACTATAAAACTATGTGTTCATCTTATTTCTCCTGCAGACTCAGAAAATAAATGTTTGCTTTTTTAACTTGCATTTATAACCACTTTGCAATTCAAAAATCTAAGTATTCAATTTTAATTAATATAGGCTGAGCTTTAATATTCAGACTTTAAAATCATATCAAATATTAATAACATATGCTTTTAAGAAAGTATCTTTTTTGTAAATATAATTGACAAAATATTCAACAAAGTATGTGCAATAGTGCCTTTATATAAGCATAAAACCTTGTGTCTTTCTAGAGCTACTATAATTAAACAATCATTGCAAAATAGTAAATGTATGATAGTTTACATATAAACTATTAACTAAACTCTAAAATTTGGACACATTTCAGCAAATCATTTCCAAGAAAAGGCATAGATGCTTATTTACCAACTGTATCTTTAAGTGATAATTTCCTTGAAAAGAAAACAAATCATTTTAAAGACAACACTAGTAAGTATTTGGCCAAGTCCAATTTATGAAATTCAAAGGATCAACTTAAAATCCTTGAATCTCTTTGAAAGTAACATATTCTGTGATGAGGAATCCCTTTGTGTTAGGCCTTGTTCACAGTGGACTGTTGTCAGAGGCTGACTATACCAATTCCTTTCCGGAAAGGGAGATGTCTTGGGATACTCTAAAGAATTTTTGCCCTTTTATTGTTTTATCTCTGCAAAGTCAAAGGGTTTAAAACCAAAGCCTTTTGTGAAAAAAGAAGCTCCAATGGATGATCTCTCCCGATAATCTCCTAAATCAACTGATGAATAAATTGCTCTTGTCAAAAACAGCACAGAAGATTGAATAGGTATGGTTTACTTGTTTTTGTTTTTTTTCTTTAAAGTGCTAACAAAAGTCCACTATCTCTAAATGGGCTTTCATTGTAATGACTGAAATATTAGCAGCATGAAATACAGAAATCACACATCTAAATCAGATAGATGGTCAAAACTTTTTATGTAGATACCAGCAACTACCTTAACTATCATTACACACAAGTATACTTTATGAACTTGCCAGACTAACACAGTAATTCAGTCTATTTAATGCAGCTTAAAACATGACTGGTGAAAATTCAAAATCTAAAGCTAGAACCAAAGCAGTCACAGGCTACTCTGAAACAAATGCCACAAAGAGCAGTGCTCAGAAGAATTGCAAGTAATTGCTCAGTCTAATGAGAGACCTATATAGTTAACCAAATTGTTTCTTAACCCTTCTGAAGAGACTGGCTTTATCCAGCTTAAAATTAAATCCAACATTGTTTCTCCTTATATTAGTCCAGAATTTTGGGTTCTTGACTTGTCTTTGTCACAGAGTTAGAAGTGTGTCAGCAGCTTCTGAACTGCTCTCAGGTAGGAAGAATGTAGGAGTTACTAAAAAACCATTTATTACTATAAAACTGAATGATATTAACTTTAAAAAGTTAGTATTATTTCAGTTAGATAACTTGAAAATGAGGTTTCTGTATGGTAATCACTTAGATAATTAAGGCTACAGATCTAAGGGCCAGGATTTCTAAAGCATTCTAATAGGACTGAGGCAATTTGGAAAGTAGGGTTTATCAATGAAATGTCAGCATCACTAATACTCAAACATAACATTACATTTTCAAAATCGTCAGTAATTCATATGTAAATAGCAGCACAAATTAGGAATTTTCTTACTAAAAGTGATATGGTAGTGCCCTCTGGTGGTAACATTTAGCATATTCCCCTGATACTGCATATCATATTAACTATAAAAAGTTCATTTGTAATGAAGAATATCAAAATTAGAGATTACTACAAAGCAATGAATCACTGTGCTTCCACATATCTTTTTTTTAAACCTTCAAACACATTGGTAACAAGATAAATCCCTGATCCCTATTTCCAAGAATCAAAGTGATAGCTATAGGAATCTTAGTAAACTTGTCTATAATAGGCCATTCCTGTTAAGAGATTCACATCTTGGTTCTACAGCTTAACTGAGAGGTTTTTGCATTTTCTAGTTTCACTTTTACATCTATGGGTTTCTCAAAAAACCTCACCAATGCTGGTTCATTCAACAAAGACGCAAGAATCTGTTCAAATGCAAATGACCACTGAGGTTCTTCCCTCAAAGAGGAGGGATCTTTCTTCAAGTGGCTCTCTGTTTTCCCCTCACTGGATCCTCCAGAAGCACAGACTGTACCAGAGAATTCTTTGGCTGATGCTGTAGGGCTATGTAGTTTCCTTCCAACTTCTTCCATCCTGAGCAAAAGGCTGGTTACAACAGCAATGGCTTGATATAGCGACTCTTCTTCAGGGTCCCCATGAAATAAGTTATATAGAGTCTTCGAAAACTGAATGAATTGTGACTGAAAGATATAAGTTAGAAATATCACATTTGATATTAGATTTAGCAAAATGAAGAGAACTTAGAAGTAAACAGTCTCCTATTTAGAATTCGTAACATTTAACCCTCACCATAGAAGTTAAAAAAAAACTAATGATTAATTCCCCCAAATAAATCTTGGCTCTAGAGAGATGGAGGAGATGGAGGAGAGATGGAGGAAAATGCCTTTTAAATCTTCTCAGATGTTGCCTAATAGCAGTACATTATATACATATGTATACAATAATTCTTGGGCAGCTTACTTGTCAGCATTCCTTTAATGTTAGATGGTACTTCTTTGGAAAATACTTTTATTTATTTTGCGGGGGGCAGAGGGAGAGGAAGATTCCCTCCTGAGCCAGACCTTGATCTCAGGACCCTGAGAGCATGACCTGAGCTGAAACCAGGAGTCAAATGCTAAACCACTGGCTGAGCCACCCAAGCACCCATGGTCCTTTTAATTACTCAAATTCACCTATTTCCTTACATGTGAATCATTTATTCATTAACCAATCTTAATGAAAGGCTTAATAAGGAGTTCCTCTTAATCTCTCCAAAGGGCTACAGTGGGCAGCTCAGCTAGGAGGACTTAAATTTATGCAAGAATGTTTTGGAAACTATCTAGTAGTACAAGGTAGCTCCACAGGGCCCATTTAGACATGTTTCTCTTTGAAGGCTGAGGTGGGACCCAAGTTGAGAAATAAATTGGTGTGTTTGCTAACTGCCCCTAGATAATCCATAGACATTCCTAAAAGATATTTGTCAATTTTAAAAAAACTGATTCTAACACAATAGGTCAATCATCCTAACAGAAAAGTTTATCTGTAAATAAAAAGCAAATACAAGGATTAAGAGTTTGGTACTGTTTATTTTGATTAAGGATTTACTTAATCAAAATAAACAGTACCAAACCTTAAGTTTTATTTTTCTTTCTACCTTAGTCTGTAGCACTGCTTATTTATAAAAAAATTTAGAACATCATATTGATTCATTTTAAAAAGTACTTATTCAGCTACCATATTGCCCAGTCCACGAGGAATACCGCAGTTTGGTAGTTCTCATTTTGGTAAAGTTCTGGAAATCCTCAGTATCTACACCAACAGATGTTAATTTAAAAAACATAAGAACATAAACTGACTGAACAGTGTTTAAGAGATGGATCTGGAATTGTGTCAAGTAGGAGTCATTAGTATTGTTCTAGCAAGTTCAAATACAAGATGATCAGAAACCAGCATGTGACCTATTTTAGTAACTTTTTATTCCTAGTACTTAACATTGGGTGTGTCATCTAGTAGGCACTAAAAAAATGTTTACTGAATAAATGAACACTTCTAATAAAGCTGGAAATAGGAAACATTAAAATGTATGTTTATACATACATCTTTTCTATAGTCACAAATGTCATAGCAGAGGAACTATTCTGAAACACTAAATGCATTTAAGTGTTTAAAGCAGAAAATCATTTAAAAATGTGCTATTCTTCTGTGCTCATCTGAAACTTACAGAGATTATACATAGATTATTTAACTATTTTTGTATTAGCATTTTAGCTAGAGCTGAATATACCCATATTCATAAAAACAAACAAGAACCTGGAATTTTTTATCTGAAAATACTATACCTGATTCATTCTTGGTAAATCCTTAATGTTTTCTTCTTTTTTGGAAAGCTCATCTTGCCATTGACTTAGATATGCTTGAATATCAACTTTTCCTTTGCCTGTATGAGTGGAATAAAACCATTTCATAATGAACAGTCCACTCTATTTCTCCAAATCTCAGAAAGAATAACTACTATTGGAAATTATTTCATTAAGATGTAAGACTCTATTAATAACCCAGAAAATTATCTGAATTTACCTTTTATCTCACCCACTGGCTTTCAGAATCTCTTCTCCATTTCCATTAAACTAAAACTTTTACTTTGGTAAGTCTGGGAACTGGGGAAGATGTGAAGAGAGAGGAAGAAGGATGCATTTTTAAATAATACACCCTGACTTGACAATGTAAATTTCACCTGGATGTTCTCATGCATACTATTAAGTTTAAAATAGCTTCTATTGTTCTAATATGCAGATTCTGAAGTGGCCTATGGTGGCTCTTCTTAAAAAAATTCAAAACACTACTATCCATTCATTCCTTTGAAGAGTTTAATGAAGATAATTAATGTGACTATTAATAATTACTTAAAACTCATTGGAAAACTAGGTAGATATACTGAACAACCTAGCAAAGATGTTGTATTTAAATAGATCTTTAGTAATTCAGTATTTTTTGACTAAATATTACTCAAAAACATAAAAAGGATGATGGATTTTTGGAGGGCAATTTGACAGCCTTGATCAAAATATTAAATGTATGTATTCTTTGACACAGCATTCTCATACCTCTATGAATTTATCCTATTCTAAAGAAATGTATATAAAAGTATTTTACAATGTAAGTATAAAATGTTTGTTGCAACAGAGTTTGTAATACAAATAACTGGAAGTGACCTAAATGTCCATCAATACTGGGCTAGTTATTGAGTTATGGTACAACCAAAGAATGGAATATTCTATACCCATTAAAAAGAATAAGACAGATCCAAATGTACTGATAGGAAAACTCCCATGATATATCACAAAACTGAAAAAGCCAATTGTAGAACAGTATTTACAGAATGTTCCTTTCTTTTTTTTTTTTTATAAAAGAGAGATGTCTGTATGTGTATATACACAGAAATGGGTCTGGAAAGGATATAGAACAAACTGTTTTCACATTTACTTCAGGGTGGAGAGTTCAGTGGGGGGTATGAAGACTTCTGTTTAAATTTCTTTTATTATCTACTAACTCTTATAATTGAAAATAAATATTTTCAAAATAGTAAAATTAAATGAATATGGGTCATTGACTATAAGTTCTGAGACTTAGTTACCAAGACAAGAAAGACTAAATTGTTAAACACACACAAAAAAGTGAAAAGGCTCTCAGGACAAATAACCTTTAAACAGAATCCGCTATTTGCCTTTGTAGCTAATCCTATTCACAAAAAGAGTAACTTAAACTAAATGATATTCCTAATCATAGTACCTTTTTCTGGGCTGTTTTTTAGTGATTCTGCTTCCTTCACATTTGTAGGCTTGGAAACTACAGGGAAAAAAATTGCATTCTGTAAAATATTTAACAAGTAAATACCTTTTGAAAGTAAAATAATATTTTATATAAAGACTTAGGGACATGTTATTTTCTTCAATTCAGGAAGCCAATTTTAGCTGACATGACCTCCTCTCATCAGAAGACAAAATTTCAAGAACTTTTATAGTACAGATTTTTATAGAAAAATTTTTATGAAAAAAATCCTGGAAGTATACCAATATTATTTATTTATGGGTGGTATTTTCTTCCTTATGACCTTCTTCAAACTAAACTGTGTTACTTTTATTATTAGGGGAAAAAAGCATGCAAGAGGTCAGAAGATTGAGCTACTAATCCTGATTGTGGCCATAACACATTGTGAACTCTTGCACAAGTCACTTCTCCATTCTGGGTCTCCATGCCCTTACCCATATGAATTAAGGGATTTGATGAGTTGATTTATAAGGACTCTTCAAACTTAATATTCAAACACCAACATATAGTAACTATAAACATACATTAATCAGGACTTATCCCTTTATAAGACATTAATGTTTATTAAAAAAAAGGCGAAGGACACAAAAATGAGCTCATAACACTTCCAAATTATGTCTTGGAGACAGACTCATCCCTGTCTCCTACACCTACAGTGATTTATAGTAAGTATTCACTGTTTGAATAATAGCTCTGACCTTCAATCATCAAAGATTCTATTGTTTCCACTGTATTTTAACAAGGCATGAAAATGGTCAGATACATTTTAGAAATTTCTGCAACATAAAGAAGAAACAAAATGCATTTTCTTTTTAATCCTCCAGTAGACAAAAAAATTCCATAAATCAAAACCCAAACCACATTTCAGTTAATTAGTCAAATATTTATGGGGTACATACCATGCATTTAGCTCTGTGCTAAGTGTTATGGTAGCACAAAAGAAATATAAAGTAAAATTAACTCAAATTTTATTAATGGTAGCTGGGTAAAAAATTATTTAAGCCAGGAAGATCTCTATGAGTGACTACTCATCAAAAAAGACATTTTTAACAGATATTTACCATGGAGCTGACTGAAATAAAGTAATTCTTCCTTGGAAAGTTCATCTCCTTGGGAAGGGTCCTTAGATTTCACTTCAGTATAAGCTGAAAACAGATAACCCAAATCAATTTACTAACAATAAGAGATGGAAATGGGTCCTAAAACTGGCCAAGGAAATCTGGGGGCAGAAAGTTAAACAAAAGGTCACTGTAAGAAAGACATTTGTGAAGAAATGTAGAAGTGGTGCTGCTCTATAGCAAATAACAAGAAGTACTTGATCACTCTGAGCTCTATTAGTTCTCTTACTTGCTTTTTAATAGTTTTCTGAGAAAACTAAGAAAACCTGGCATTTCAAAATCTCTGAAAATGTAACCTCAGTCATTTAAGAACATCTTCAATAATAAGGCAAACATGAAGTTGAGTGCTCTAACAGATACACAGTGTTTTTTTCTGATCTACTAAAAGCATATTCATTTCATGGCAACATTAAACATTCTAACAGCAATTTGACTTGATAATGTAAAGTCCTTCATAATTAAATTATTAGGTGGTTTGGCTTTGGTTTTTAATGCTCTGTTTGTAATCTGAGTGTGTGAAGAATCAAAGATGGGTTTTAGATTTTTGGTCTGGTAAAGAATGGTTCCTGGCTATCTTGGGAAGACTCTGAAAGAAATCCCAGGTGTGGCTTTAGACAAATTATGAGGTGCTGTTTGCTTGTGTGAATTAACCCTATCTAAACTAAATGGTACTTTTGCAATGTTCCTTTAGCTTAAAACCTAAGACTGTTTTCCCAAAAATGGATCAAGCCTGAGAAAGCCTCTTAAGGTCGGTGGAAAACACTGAAGAAAACTGGCATGATATGGTAACATAGGGCAGTATGGTAGAATAGAAAGAAACCTGAGCTTTGAAGTCAGACCTCAGTTTGAATCCCAGCTATGCAATTTATTAACTATGTGATCTTGGCCCAATGATTTAATCTTTCTGAGCCTTAGTTTTCTTATCATCAAACTTGGAAGGACACTACCACTTCTCAGGGATATTGTGAGAATTAAGTAAAAGAATACCTGTAAAGTAAATGCCTCAATAGAGCAAGTGCTCAATAAATGGTAGCTTTTATTTTGCTTCCTCTTCCAAATGTTTAATATTCCTGCTGCCTAGTCTCATTTTTTTCTGAATAATCTACAGTATTCCACAAGTTTGGCAGTCTGTCTAGAGTTAAATTCTATCCCCCAACTGACAACAATAACAACAATATCATATTTCAATATTATACCAATATTCAAATGGTAGGTAGTTCTTATACATGACCTTATACATGTTCTTATACATGACCTACTATCTTTGTTTGCTGGAAGGAAACTTGTGAACCCATCTGTTACAGTGAATCTCTTCCACAGATTTCACTGTAACTATAATATCAGCAAAAGTACTGGACATATGATCCATGGGCCAAAATGAAGTAATGACCTGATATCATGTTGAAAATTATCTTATTTATTTAAATTTAATATCTGAAATTATACTTGTTAAAAGGGAATCAACTCCTGTACATCACTAAAGACTGTTAAGCTCTTACCTGGAGGAATATGCAGCTTAAAAAGCAGCTTAAGCTTCTCAGTGAAACTTCCATTGTACATTATATCTGTTCAATAAAATTCAATGACAAATTATCATTATTTTCAAAGATCATTCAATCAATTCCAGTGATACAAATTAAGGTACAGATATTAGCCAGTAATTAGGATTCAAAAACTTTCTGTTACTTAAGGTAACAGTTAAACCACCACCTAGACAGCCAGATTCTCTCCTTCAGGTGTATAAGCAAAATACCCTTTATCAGAGGGGAAAATGCTCACCTGATTTCCCTTCCCCCCAACCTAAATTTTCTTTTTTCTTTTAAATGAGGCCTTATGCCTCATCTGAGGAGAGAACAACTCTTCAACTCTTTCCTGATAAGAAAGCATGCTGGGGTCTTTGGAAAAGCAAAGGAACAATGTAACTGGTGAACTATCTACAGGTACAACATGTTTGTTGGATTATTTCTCTACCACTTTTCTAGGTTATGTGGTTGATTTTTACTGATGGGGGAAGCTCTTTTTGAAGTATCCATGTGCCTGAGTGGGGGAAGATACAGATATTCTCTTCCTTCATGTTAACCTTTAAAACATCCATATGTAACAGCTTGTTTTTCTGAGAGGGCTGGGTCAAAATGAGACCAATATACTTAGTTTTAGTTATAAACCCAGAAAAAGGTCCACTTATTGCTCAAGCTGGAGATAATGTAACTCAGGCTGATAAAATCTGACTAAATTGGCAATAACAAGCACTACTAAGTACTTCTAGGAGTAGCTTTATTTTTGGCTTTAAAAATAAATTACTGGATATCATCCTACCAATTGCAGAGGAGAATTCTTTGAAGTTTATAAGGCAGTCAGAGTTTTCATCCAATAATCTGAATGTCCATAATGCTAGTGAATCTTTGTTTGCAGAATGAGCCCAGGGACTCAACAAGTGATATAACACTCTGAACTGCTGGCAGTCAATCTGATACTGTTCCAAATATGGTAGACTGGGCTCATGGTACTTCAGTACTGGACAACTCAAGCACCAATAATATGAAAAAAACAGCTCTTTCTATGAAAAATAAAGAGGAAAGTCAGTAAGTCACAAGAAGTAACTTTATAAAATTACTTTCTTTTAAGCATGCATACTAAAAGAATTAAAGATAAAATATTTAAGATTAGTTGTGGTAAAATTTTGCTTAAAAGTATTATTTTTCACTTAAAGAAGAACAACAATACCTTAAAGATGACATAAAGTTCATCCAATTCATGAAGGCTCAATTTCACATCTTGTGATACAACACGCAGCTTTAAAAAGATTAAAAGCAATTTAGATTTTTAATACTTCAGTATTGAAATTCTTCTTGAATCCACTGAGAAGTCTCCCTCTGCTAGAATAAAATCATTTTCTTCTAACTTTTAAAAAGAATAGCAAAGTTAAGTGCACCAATTTTGCCCTTTAAAGAGGTTGCACATAGACTACAATTCAATTCTACTCTGACATGTACTTTCGCCTTCATCACTTCATACCCAGAGATCACTGCCAAAGGACATCCATTTAATGTCTATAAATACAAGCAACAGTATTCTAAGTCTCCTTCCACATATTCCTCTCTTGACTCTGTCAAGTCATCAAGTGGGGCTGTCATTAAACACTTCAAAGACATTGGGAGAGATGTGCATTCCCCTCTCTGTGCCAAGTAACATAATCCAAGAAGTAATAAACTTAGACAATATGTAGCTTTATCCTACTGCATGATGAATAATCATCAATGGTACAATGAGTTTGGTATTTAGGAAATTTAAAAGAGTAAAGATAAAAGAATTAATAAAACTGGAAATTAAAAATAAATGAAACAATAAATAAAACAAAGAGTTGGTTAATTTAAAAAAAGTAAAATTGGCTAATATCTGGCAAGTGTGATAAAATAAAGCAAAAATAAACATCATTGAGAAATAAAATGATAATATAAACATAGGTATAGGGGTCACTTTTAAAGTGTCCAGCACAGAGGAGGTAGCATTAAATATTTACTGAATGAATTCTAGAAACTTTATACCAAGATATCTGAAAGTCTAGATGAAATGGATAATTTTCTAGGAAAAAAAAATAAAATACCGGGACGCCTGGGTGGCTCAGTTGGTTAAGCGGCTACCTTCGGCTCAGGTCATGATCCCAGCGTCCTGGGATGGAGTCCCACATCGGGCTCCTTGCTCGGCAGGGAGCCTGCTTCTCCCTCTGCCTCTGCCTGCCTCTCTGTCTGCCTGTGCTCGCTCTCTCTCTCTCTAACTAATAAATAAATAAAATACTGAAGTAATTCAGGAAGAACAAATTCTGGATAGAACTGAAAAGGTAATAAAAAATCTGCCTTCTACCAAAAGGCAGCAGATCCAGATGGTTTTATAGGCTCAATTACTCAAACTTTCAGGTAATGTATAATTCCTAGATCTAAACTATTCTCAAGCATAGTAAAATATAATTTATTTCAAAATTCATTCTATGACATGAGTGCAACTCTGATATGAAAACTAAAGTTAGCACACACACAGAAAGAAAACTGTAAGCCAATGTCACTTTAACACAGATGTAAAGAACATAGCTATATAGCAAAATCATCAAAACAGAATATTAAAATAACAATATGACATGACCAAATTGGATTCATTTCAAGAATCCAACAGAAGCCTAATATTAGGAATTCCTTAATATAATTTACTAAATAAACAAAGCTGGAAAAATATATAATCTCAAGATATGGAAAGGTCTTTTGACCAAAGTTAACATTCAATACTCATTTTAAAAAAATGTTTGAACCTGAGTGAATCAGTAAGGCTCCTGGTCAACAATAGGCTACTAGTATGGTTGACCCTTGGGGTTTAGGAGCACTGAACATCCACCCCCAACAGTCAAAAATCAACATATAACTTTTGACTCCCCCAAAACTTGACTACTAATAGCCTATTATTGACCAGAAGCCTTACCGATAACCTAAACAGTAGATCAACACATATTTTGTGTTATTTTTATGTATTTGTATGTATATTATATACTGTGTTCTCACAATAAGTAAGCTAGAGAAAATATTAAGAAAATCATAAGAGAAAATACATCCACAGTATTATATTTATCAAAAAAGATCCATGTATAAGTGAACCCATATAGTTCAAACCTATATTGTTCAAGGGTCAACTGTACTTAATTTTTTGGGAAGTCAAAAGTAACAGGCAGATTTTTGAGTGCACAGGGAACTGGGGCCCCTAGCCTCTATGTTGTTCAAGGGTCAACTGTATAGTATGTTCATACTATGGTATATTTTCAGTATGTTAAGAAAAGTAAGGGAGGTCTATATGTACTGATATGCAATGACCATCATCTATTTCTGAGTGAAGAAAGTAAGCTGCAGAACAAAGTAACTGATATGATCTCATTTAAAAAACTTTATCACCCCCTCACACATAAAAACCAAAACAAGGGGGCTTACGCCAACTACATCACAGTAACATCATTGAATTATTTAACTGAAAGCTAAACATAGAATCTTCCGAAATGTTTATTTTCCCAGATTGGCATCTCTGAGGACGTGGCCTTTAAGCAAGTAGGTTTACAAAAACAATACATGCTTATGAAAAAAGCTCAAACAGAAGGATGCATACACAGCCAAGTAAAACTCTCCCTCCCAACCAGCAATCTACTAATCCCTTTCACCAGAGGCAACCAATACTAACAGCTTCTTATGTAGTCACCCTAATATTAAAAGGAGAGTATTTAAAACACAGTTTTATGTATTTTTCACTGTATCTTGGGTTTCTGAGAATAATAATATATATTACCAGCCCTGACTACTATGTAGGTCCGCTGTTCATACTGATGCAGCACATCACAAATATGTTATATTTAAATGCCTGTATCATAACATTCAATAGCAAAGGTCAAATAACAAAACATTTTGGAGAAACCAAGATAATTCAACTAGAAGAAAATAATTTACTTCCTCTCAAAAAAATTTAGAGTAAGCTAAGCTGTGGCAAGAATCTAGCTCAAAAGTTTAGTTATATTCATTTTGTTTACATGGAACGTCAATTTTTTAAAGGAAGCTGGAAGAAAAAAACTGTTACTCCAATTCGTTCCCCCTCATTGGGTAGATACTCACCACATTTTGCCTTGTCGTTTCCTCTAGGGTCTGTATGACATATAACCTATTTCGACAGCGCATGCTGTGTATATCTTCATAGCGAATATTACCATATTTCTGCAAAAAATATGATTTCAGTAGATACTCATTCATAATAAATATCCACTTCTCCTACAATTGAATTTCACCAGACTCAATTCTCAGAGGCCTTGGTTCTATTTCTAGCTATTTTCTTAACTTGTTCAGTGGTTATGCCAATTTTCACCTCCCACATTTCAGTTTTTCTATATATTTACTGGAGAGAATTCCACCTACTATCTGTCTAGACTAAGTACAAGAACATTGGAAAAATTCTTAGTCTCTAAGAAGAGAATAATTTTCACCTTTTTATGTGGTGATAGATATTTAAAAGTGGTCATTACCTGTGAAAGCAAGTGAATTTCGTTTCATTTAAAGAATAGCAAACTGAAGCACAGGAGGCTATATAACCTAGGAACGGTTCACAGAAATCGCTTTTATACAATGGACTACTACTCAGTCACAAAAAGAAGGAAATCTTGCCATTTGCAACAACATGGATGGACATGAGGGTATTATGCTAAGTGAAATAAGTCAGACAGAGAAAGGCAAATATGACATATTTCAATTATAAGTAGAATCTAAAAAATAAACAAAACAAAATTCAGACTCAATATATACAGAGAACAGAGCAGTAGTCGCCAGAGGGGAAGGGAGTTGTGGTGGGGGGGGTACCAAATGGGTAAAGAGGATCAAGAGGTACAAAGTTCTAGTTGTAAAATAAATAAGTCCATGGAGATATAAAGTACAGCATGGGGAATACAGTCAATAATATTGTATTAACTTTGTATGGTGACAGATGGTAAATATACTTACTGTGGTGATCAGTTCACAAAAGCTGAATCCCTATGTTGTACACATGAAATTGATATAATATTGCATGTCAATTATACCTCAATAAAAATACACAAATAAAGTGAAATTGGATTTTAAATTATGTCTTTACTTGTATTATCATCTTACTTTTAACATGCCACTAGAGATAGAACTATAGTACCAATCATTTAAATTATACTATGTAATTATATTTGTGGTATTAAAAAAACTTACCTCATTTGACTCTCTAATCAAATCTGTAATATCCACTTTCATATGACTGCTTTTTTCATCACTCATATTTGAACCCTGCTGAACACTTGAAGGCAATGGGCTATCCTTATTAGTGACATTGTCAAAGAACCTATCCAAAAGTAACAGAATATAAGAATTAGTGGAAGTAAAATGCAAGAGGAAATAACAGCTAATTTCTCCCTAGTTAGTTAGAGGTTAATGTCAACTGAGAGGACAAAGGACGGTCTTATGAAGAAATGGAATTTGAAGATGGTTAGGAATTAGGAGGACAAGAGAGCAGGGAATGGGATGGTGAAATTATTTCAGAGGCAGGGAGTAGAGTACAAGGAAAACAAATAGGCTCAGAGAGTACTCAGCAAATACCACATAGCCCAGTAAGGTTGGAATATAGGCTATGTAGAGGCAGGAGAGGAGAAATAAGAAAGGTACACTGAGGCCTTAACACAGAGTATTCTGAATGCCAGTGTTTAGATTTTATTCTGTACAAAATGGTATTTGATGCATCATTCCAGCAGTTACCCTAGTCAAATATTCATTCATTTAACATACACATATATGGTATACACACACACATATACACACACACACCACACAAGTGCTCCAGTATAAAATAACATTCACAGAAAAAGCACTGGATAAATAAAACTCAGCCTACCTGATTGAAATTACTTGAAAACCAGAACAATTTCTCCCACTGGATATTTAACATTATCAACTATTCTTCCCCCTTCAAATCACTTTTACACAATAATGCTTTATGGCTCAAACTGGGACTATGAAAAGTCCCAGCATACTGAATCAACAATAGTAGTATAAATGTGTATGTTACCAACTGGTTTACTTCAAAAGGGGTTTACTTTTATTATATTCTATTTGGAAACAGAGAAGGGGACTTTAGTCCTAGATTTTTCATGCAACGAGCTCTGTGACATTGGGCAAATTGTTTTAAGTTCCTAGGGCTCAGTTTCTGCATCTGTAAACTTAAGGGAGCTGAACAACATCATCTCCAAGTGGCTCTCCAGACTGAAACACTATGGTTCCGACAGTACCTGTTTAAAGCTGTCACGGCTTCAGCATCATCTTTACATGTGAGCAGTTTGTCCAAATTATAGTCAAGTATTGCCAATCCCAGCTGTAAAATGGCCTTTATTCCATCATAGAAGAAGCAGTCCACCACATTCACAGCACTTTCAATAGGCAGCACACTAATAAAAAGTGTGAGGAACCACGAGAGAGAAACTGAGGAAAAGAATGTCATATCGGTCATGTGTTCTGTCAGCTGGGGAAGGTGATCCCTGATAAGTTCTTCAAAGACTGCCTGATCCACCAAGGCACCTGGCAAAAATAAAAGGAAGTTTAAAAATGAACACATTTCAAAAGGATTTGTTTCTGAGACCTTTCCACTTGTTAGTATGCCAATATATCTCATTTCTATCCCTTAAATTATGAACTTCTTCAGTGCCTTTTCTGTATTTCACACATCTCTTTATCTGCTAGCAAAGTGTCATGCATCAAGAAGCACTTGAGAACCTCAGTTCAAATTCATTTGAAGAGTAATTTATTGAATCTTTATTATGTGCAGAAACCTGTAATAGGTACCATAAGAGATACACCAATTAATGAAATAGCCCCATCTTCAAATGGCTTAATATCTAGTAGAACTTAAGATAAATACACAAACTGTAATGAAAGACAATATAACCAATAACCCAGCCATGAGACTGAAGGCTTACAAGGGCACAAAGCAGAGACTACATATGGTATTGTGGTAGTGTCAAAATCTATAAATATCTGATGACTAAAGAAAATATTATATAATTAACTAACCAAGAACTTGATCCTTCTTTCAAACCTGGCAAATATCAATAGAGTTCATATAAACATGGAGACTTTAAGCTGGTTAAAAATCTACCTCTCATCAAGAAACAATTAACAATGTTCCAGTAGCTCTGGATACTTTACACCGCCACTGTTTCAGCAAAACAGAGAAAGTAAACCTAAAATTTCTATTTTATTAAGAAATGGACCAAGTATTTTGTCTTAGAAAAGCAATGTATTAAACAATCTTTCCAATCATATTTTCAGTACAAAAAGCACTTCTCTTCAGCATGTCAGTGAAGTGACATTTTGATATTGCTTGCATTTTGCATATTTCAAAACCTAATTGATCAGTTCTCCCATTTTGATACGTAATTGGATAGACAAGAGACATATAAATTGTTTAGAAAAGAAATATGAGCTTATCTATGGGATGTATGTGTGTGTTTTACCAATGATTCGACGGTTAAAATAATCAGGCAACATTCGTTCACACACAGCAACCAGAAGCCAAAAAGCTTCTTCCTCTTTTGCATACAGAAGCAGCACTGAAGTTAAGATGTTCATTGCCTAAAATTCACAGAAAAAAAATGATAAACAAACAAACAAATAAATATTGTTCGGGTGATAATTACATTTCTTCTTCAAACCCTAGTTTTCATCAATAAAAACTATGAAAAAATAATCATAATGGAAACATATAAGAACTCTGAGTCAGTCCAAAGCAAAACAAGGTGAAGTCAGGCTAACATTGGCTGATCAGTTACCTAACAGCAAATTCAAAGAAAATGAAGCAGTAATACAAATGCAGAACAAAATAAGTAAAATCTCTATAATTTTAGATTAATTTTAATGAGTAAAATATCTTAATTATTACAAATCTGGGAAAAAACATAATGCTCAAAACCACATTAAAATTGGAGAAAGAGGGGCGCCTGGGTGGCTCAGTGGGTGAAAGCTTCTGCCTTCGGCTCAGGTCATGATTTCAGGGTCCTGGGATCGAGCCCCTCATCGGGCTCTCTGCACAGCGGGGAGCCTGCTTCCCTTTCTCTCTCTCTCTCTGCCTGCCTCTCTGCCTACTTGTGATCTCTGTCTGTCAAATAAATAAATAAATAAATAAATCTGTAAAAAAAATTGAAGAAACTTCATCTGTATTTTTTTTATTGTGCTATGTTAGTCACCATAAAATACATCATTAGTTTTTGATGCAGTGTTCCATGATTCATTATTTATGTACAATACCCAGTGCTCCATGCAGTACATGCTCTCCTTATTCATCAGTATTTTCAACTACCTATAGAACATCCTTCTATCATCCTCAATTGATGTTCAAATTGATGCCAATCATCCTCAACTGTGTTCAAAGTAAACATCTTTTTTCTATTAAATAGGATTCTCTTCTTTGCTATCCTAATTTTCATCATGCTAGAAATCCTTTATCCTCCACATCCAATTTGTCTTTATAGCCTAGAGTTTCTTCTTATAAAATGTCTTTTAGATCTGCTTTATCCTCTCTATTCCACCCTTTCTCCTTCTAATCTATCTTGCATACAAATATCAGATCATTACTTTTATACAACATTTGGCCACAGCAAATCCTTTTATTATAAAGGAATAAAACTTTAATATATAGAATCTGGGAAAATGGAGATATGTGAAGAAAATTAAATCTCCTGTATCCTACCTACCCAGAGATCACCACTGTTAACAAGTTGATGTGTGTGTGTGTGTGTGTGTGTGTGTGTGAGTGTGTGTGTGTGTGTGTGTGTTTTCCTTTCTTTTCCCCCCTTCTAAAGTCTGGACCAAACTGTTGATTTTTTTCACTAAGTATCCCATTACACATTTTTGATGGTATTAAATAATTCTTTTTAAGCAGTGCATTTAATGACTATGAAATAATCTAGTAAACTGAATATACTATAAGTTATTTAACCATTCTACTATTGTTGGACATTTGGTTTGGAACCAATTTTTCACCATTATATATAACACAGCAATGAACATCTTTGTATATAAATCTTCATCCAACTGTTTTACTCTTTTCTCAGGAGGGATATACAGCAATGAAAGTATTCAATCAAAGAATGCTATTTTTATTTTTTATCTTTAAAGCTTTTATTTATATTTGAGAGACAGAGATAGAGAGAGAATGCTCAAGTGGTGGAGAGGGGCAATGGGAGAAGGAGAAGTAGGCTTCCCACCGAGCAGAGTCTGAGCCAGGGCTCAATCCCAGGATCCTGAGGATCATATTCTGAGCTGAAGGCAGATGCCTAACTGACTAAGCCACCCAGGAGCCCCAAGAATATACTACTTTTAAGGACATGATATTATTGCCAAATTGTATTCCAGAAAGACTACCAATTTATATTTCTGACCAATAGTGTTTGAATGTTTATTCCACTGCTTCTTTGCCAATACTAAATACTGAGAATTATAATAATTATAATTGTCCTTGTTGATAGTGAAAATAGTATTTCATGTTAAGTTTTAACTTTAATTACTCTGAGGCTGAACTTTCATTTCTAGGCTTTATTAATCCATCTATACCTTTGGTTCTATAACTAATCTTTTCATGTTCATTGCTCATTTTTATATATTAATGCTTTTTTTATAGATTTGTGTACTAAGGATGTCGATTATTTACTAGATCTGGCACAGTATTTGACCTCAGTTTTAGTTTTTTTAAAAGATTTATTTATTTATTTGAGAGAGAGAGGAAGAGAGTGTGCCCAAGCACAACAGGTGGGGGCAGGGTATGTGGTAGGGAGTGGAGGGGGTGGCTGGGTAAACAGAGTGACAGAGACAATCTCAAGCAGACTCTTTGCTGATTGTGGAGCCTGATCCGGGGCTGATCTCAGGACCCTGAGATCACAACCTGAGCCAAAACCAAGAGTCAGATGCTCAACTGACTGAGCCACCTAGGTGCCCTTCAAGTTTACCTTTCACTCCATCAAGTTTCCTATTCAAGAAGTCATAATGGGAGGGGATATCAGTGAAAATGGCAGAGTAAGTCCCTCTGAAAATGTTCTCCTCTATACAGGTAACAAGAACACTGACTAATATTGTCAGAATCAATTTTTCAGAACTCTGGAAATTAACCAAAATCTTAGAACAATTCAGAAAGCATTTATTTAATAAAATGGCTGAATCTCATTAAAAAGTGAGCTCTTTGGCATTTTAAATTGCCCTTATCCAGCCTCCCTCCTCAGCTTCATAGTGGTCTTAAAAACCAACATTTCAGCAATCGTGGTTAAAAACACCTAGCAGGGACGCCTGAGTGGCTCAGCTGGTTAAGCAGCTGCCTTCGGCTCAGGTCATGATCCTGGCGTCCTGGGATCGAGTCCCACATCGGGCTCCTTGCTCGGCGGGGAGCCTGCTTCTCCCTCTGCCTCTGCCTACCACTCTGTCTGCCTGAGCTTGTGCTCTCTCTCTCTCTCTCTCAAAAATAATAAATGAAAAAAAAAATCTAAAAAAAAAATTAAAAAAAAAAAAAAAACAAAAACAAACACCTAGCAGCCAGCCACCTTACGGAACAGACAGGGGCTAGAGCTCTTTAGGAGCTCCATTTCCACATAATTGTCATTATTTGGCTTTTCTGATGGTTTCTTTCCATCGAAGACCCTACTCACAAGGCTGCATTTACTTGACCTAACACAGGGTTCATGGTAATCAAAGAGCCTTTCCCCCAGAGTGTTTGTTGAAAACAATTGGAGACAGTTGTTGAACACATCTGTGGCTTGCTGAGGCAGTGGTTAACAGTTGGGTCAAATGACAGGCTAAGAAAGGGTTAAAATGAAAAGCTGGGGAATGAGATATCCACAGGGCGCCTAACCAAAAAGATAAAAAGCAGAGAGAGAAAGGACTTAAACTATTAAAACCAGAAAATAGTGAACATTATTACCAATCTTAACAGAAATAAAAGGGCTATAAGGGAATGTGCTAACAAATTAGATAACCTAGATAAAATGGGTAAATTCCTAGAAAAACACAAACTACAGAGACCAAATTAAGAAGAAATAAAAAAAATCTGAATAGACTTATAACAAGCAGAGACTGAACTAGTAATGAAATAATTTCTTGCAAAGAACCCTCTAGGAACAGATAGCTTCATTAGCAAATTCTACCTAACACTTAAAGAAGAATTGACATTAATTCATTATAAACTCTTAAAAAAAACAGGAGAGGAAGAAATACTACCCATCTCATTCTATGAGGCCCTGATACCAAAACCAAAGTTATCTCAAGACAACTATGTATCAATATATTTTATGAACATAAATATAAAAATTTTAAACAAAATACTAGCAAACTGAACCTAATAACACATAAAAAGGATTACACACCAAGACCCAGTGAGATTTATCTTGGAAATACAAGGTGGTTCAACATGTGAAAATCAATCAATGTAATACAGGATATTAATAGAATAAAGGGAAAAAATTACATGATTATCTCAATAGACAAAAATTGTTTGACAAAATCCAACACCCTTTCATGATAAAAACATTCAACTTCCTCAACCTGATAGAGAACCTACAAAAACCCACAGCTAACATCATACTTAATGATGAAACACTAATTGCTTTTCCCTAAGATAAATAGTAAGACAGGAATATGTGTTCTCACTACATTTCTTCAACACTGTACTAAAGGTTATAGTCATGTCAATTAGTCAAGGAAAAGGAAAAAAAAAGATATCCTGAGTGGAAGGGAAGAAGTAAAACTATCACCATTCAGAGTCTATGATTTCATATGTAGAACATTCTAAGGAATCCACAAAAAATCTACTAAAACTTAATAAGCTCAGCAAGATTGCAGTATACAAGATCAGTATATATAAATATCAATCTTATTTCTATATACTGGCAGTGAACAATTCTATTTACTATATCAAAAAGAATAAAATATTTAGAAATAACATTAAGAAAGGAAGTACAAGCCTTAGGCAGTAGAAACTATAAAACAACTTTGAATGAAATTTAAAAAGAACTAAATAAATGGGAAAGAAAGATATCCTGTGCTTGTGGATTAGAAGACTTAATTGTTAATATGTAGTATTCCCCAAGTTCATCTACAGAGTCAATATAGATGACTATCAAAATCACAGCTGGCTTTTCTTTTCTTTTCTTCCCAGAAATTAACAAGTTAATCCTAAAATGCATGTGGAAATGCAAGGAACCCCAAAGAGCCAAAACCATCTTGGAAAAGAATAAAGATACAGGACTCACATTTCCTTATTTCAAAAGTTACTACCCAGCTGTAGTAAAAAAAAGTGTGATACTAGCATAAGAACAGAAATATAAATCAATGAGATAGAATTCCAAGTCCAGAAATAAACCCTAATATTTATGGTCAACTGATTTCCAACAAGGGTGCCAGCGTGATTCAACGAGTGAAAGAATAGTTTTTTCAACAAATACCACTGGAACAACTGGTTATCCACAAGTAAAGTAATGAAGCTGAACTCCCTCCATACAGCATATACAAAAATTAACACAAAATAGTTCAGAGACCTAAATTTAATCATCAAAACTATAAAACTCATAGAAGAAAACATAGTAAATCTTTTTAAGCTTGGATTAGGCAGTGGCTTCTTAGATAAGACATCAAAGACACATACAACAAAGAAACACACATAGACTGGACATTATTAAAGCTTTAAAAAACTTTAACAGATTAAATTAAATCAAATTAAAACTTCTGTGCTTTAAAGGACACCATCAAGAAAGTGAAAAGACAACATACAAGGCAGGAGAAAAATTTGCAAATATTATATCTGATAAGGGATTGGTATCCAGAATATATAAAGAACCATTAAAACTCAACAGTACCAAGATAAAGAACACAACTTTACAAATGGGTAAGGGATTTGAATAGCCTTTTCTTCTAAGAAGATATACAAATAGTCAATAAGCGTATTAGGGAAATGCAAATCAAGACCACAATGAACTACCACTTCACATTCACTAGGATGGCTATAATCAAAAAGAGAGACGGTAAAAAGTGTTATTAAGGATGTGGAGAAATGGGAACCCTCACTACATTGCTGGTGGGAAGATAAAATGGTGCTGTCTCTGGGAAATAGTTTGGCAGTGCCCCAACATGTTAAACATAGAGTGACCATATAATTCAGCAATTCCACTTCTAGGTATATACC
>ML100012.1:58500-123222 GCA_003697995.1 Taxidea taxus jeffersonii
TAAAAAAAAAAAACAATGCCCACACAAGAAGCCGTACATGAATATCCATGGAAGCATTATTCATAATAGCCAAAATATTGAAATAACCCAAAATGCCCATCAACCATTGAATAAACAAATATGGTATATTCATACAATGCAATGTCATTCAGCCATACAAGGAATGAAGTATTAATGCATGCTACAAAATGGATGACCCTAAGTGAAAGAAAGTAGACACAAAAGACCTTATATTTTATCATTCCATTTACATAAAATATCCTTAACAGGCAAATTCACAGAGGTGGAAAAGTAGATTAGTGATTCCCTAGAGTTGGGGGTGGGGTGAATGGGGAGCAACTTAATGGACATGGGGCTTCTTCTGGGGGTGATGAAAGTGTTTTGGAATTAGGTAGTAATAGTGGTTGCATGACATTGTGAATATAATAAAAACACTAAAGGGTCAAGTTTATGGTATGTGAGTTATATCTATATATATAGATAGATCATCTATCTATATATAGTTTCTTTTCATCTATCTATATATATAGATAGATTCTTTTAATCTATCTAGATAGATTCTTTTAATCTATCTATATATATAGATAGATAATCTATATACATCTATATATATAAAGTCAAAAGCAAGATTCTTTTAATCTATCTATATATATAGATAGATAATCTATATACATCTATATATAGAGATTAAAGGAAAGGAAAGAGAAAAGAGGAAAGGAAGAAAGAAAAGGAAGAAAATAGATTAAATAGATGGAAGGAAAGGAGGGAGGAAAGACAGAGTGAAAGACAAAGTAAGCTAATCAGTTGGTCCTAATGAGTCAGTATGGCTCACATGGCTTCTTGATCAAAAGCAACAAAACTTGCTTATCAAATTCAGACTTTTCCCAGGCTTGAATGATTCGCCATGATCTTGTCCCACACAAACTTACTTCTTTGATTCCAACATGAACCTAGCCAGTCTGATCTCCATGACAGGCTTATTCTCACCTGAATGGTATTGCATATATTGTTACCTTAACTCAGAATAACTTTCCTCTTGCCCTCCATGTTTCTAACCTTATTCTCATCTTTTAGAGAGTTTTATTTATTCATTAAGTGAGTGAGTGAGAGAAAGAGAGTGCATGTGTGTGAGCGTGGGAGAGGGAGAGAGAGCACTTCAAGTAGACTCTGTGCTGAGCATGGAGCCTGACATGGGCCTGATCCCACGACCCTGAGGTCATGACCGGAGCAGAAACCAAGAGTCAGATGCTTAACTGACTGAGCCACCGAGGAGCCCTCTAATTTTTAAGAAGTCAAAAGCAAGTGCCACCCACTCTGAAGTGCCTCTACACTACTACATATAGATAACATCATAGACTCTGTGAGTGTTCATTCTTTGAGGAAAGAAGCACTACTCTTTTTACCTCTCAGGGATCCTAAAATATGCTAGAAACTTGTGATTTAGGTGATTCATTCACACTTAAATTGCTTTCCAAAAAATTCTCTATTGATAAGTTTAATGAATAGATAGGATTGATACATAATCATTATGAGTGCTCAGCTGATTATAAAGGAATGTGTAGCTGAGAGTACTAGCTATCCACCACAATCCAATCTCCCATTTTTCCACAGAATCTGGACACATATATGCTGTCACACTCTATTTTGCAGACTTTTTTATAAATAGGTATGGCCATAAGACCAAGATCCTCCAACACAATGTGGATGAAGTGATGTATGCACATTCTAGGCCTTGCAAACCAATAAAATCTACCACAATTGTTTCTCCATGCTCTCTCCTGACTCCTGTGAGGGTAATGACAATGAAAGAGCACCTCAGAAGCCATGTTTTGAAGATGACAGGGCCTGCTGTCAGCCTAAGTCCCTGAATAATTTCATAAAGGAGAGCTGCCTACTGACTTAAATACTTACTCTTCTCTATTTATTCATTTGAGGAAACTTCTATTGTGTTTAAGCTATTACCTCTTTGAAATTATTTTTGTTAGCAATCTAGCATCCCTAATTAATACAGTGTGCTCCTAAAGGATTTTTTTCAATGATTTCCCCCACTACCTACAAAAAAATTTCAAACTCCTGACCTATCCCAATCTACCTTATTGATTTTTTTCTCTATCTGCTTTGCTTCATTCACCCTACATTTCTATTAAACAAAACATGGTTCTATATATAATACCTGTGTTTTGTTACACTGATCCCTTTACCTAGAACATTTTTCATTCCAGCTCCATACATCCAAAATTCACCAATTAGCAAGACCTAAAAAAGCTACCTCTTCCCTAGGGCCTTTTCTGATTCCTCCAGATGAAAATGATTTATCTCTACTATAAATCTTAATAGAACTTCACATTTAATTTTACCCACTTGTTTTTTATTTGCCACTGAGTATGTTTTAATACTTACTCGTCTGTATGCTTTCAAGGGCAGGCTCCTTATATGATTCATCTTTATATAGTCTTAAGCACTTAGCACAGTATCTTTTTTAAAAAAAAGATTACTTGTTTATTTATTTATTTGATAGATCACAAGTAGGCAGAGAGGCAGGCAGAGAGAGAGAGAGGGGAAGCAGGCTCCCCGCTAAGCAGAGAGCCTGATGCAGAGCTCTATCCCAGGACCCTGGGATCATGACCTGAGCCAAAGGCAGAGGCTTTAACCTACTGAGCCACCCAGGCACCCCAGCACAGTATCTTTTACAGAGCAGGGATTCAATAAATATTTGTTAAATGTCAAAGAAAAATGAAGTAATATCAATTCTCTTACGTATTCCCACTACCATCTTATAGATTAATAATACCTCCCATCGATCTCAGGCTTCTCTGTCCTTCTTATCACAATTTTCAAATTAATGGAGCTCTATTTAATGTGATTTTACCATTGGAACATGCGCACAGATGGGCTCATAATGAAGTCATACCTGGCAGTATCCAATTTTGGGATTCCTGTATGCATAAGCAGTGAGTACCCGCCTCAGAGCAGATATGCCAGTATCACTTTGAAAGGCTGGGTGTTCAGGCAGGGAGCGACGCAAATCACGTTCAATTTCTTCAGTAGCCAAGTTGCAGGTCCCTAAGGACTGCTCAACCACTTCAGCATAATAGCCAGGATTAGCAGCCATGTCATTAACAGCACCTGTATAGATGATTGCATTAACATACAAAAGAAGAATAATATAATAAACCTACTCTTTGCATATATACATAAAGAATCAGATTACTTTAAATTTAGCTTTATCCTCAAGTGATGTCCTAGTACAAACAAAAGGAAAGGCTTCACTAGAATCTATAACATCAGGATACCAATTTTATCCAATAGAATTTTCATGAACTGTTTTTTCCCCATTTAAGTTTCCTTTGAAGGTAGAGATAGAGATACCCCCAATCAGCTGTATCTTTTTTTTTTAAAAGATTTTACTTATTTGACAGGCAAAGATCACAAGTAGGCAGAGAGGCAGGCAGAGAGAAGGGGAAGCAGGCTCCCCGCTGAGCAGAGAGCCTGATGCAGGGCTCTATCCCAGGACACTGAGACCATGACCTGAGCCGCAGGCAGAGGCTTTAACCCACTGAGCCACCCAGGTGCCCTCAATCAGCTGTATCTTGCCTAATAAACTAATTTGCTCAAACAAGAGATGTGTGGATATACAGGTAAATACACAGAACTACCTTATTCTTTTTGACTAATCTGAATTCATGATGAATGAGACTTTATTCTAGCCATCTTTATAATTATTTTTACTTAGTGTGTAACTTCTAGAAGGGGCATAGCTACTGTCTGTTAATAAAGTGAATATATGTAATACCTGAAAAAAGCATCCAGAGCTCTCCTCTTAAGGTCTCTGGAATCCCTCTTACAACCAGATCTCGAGTCTTTTTGGTCCGAAACATGCTAACACCACGCCCACATTCTGTAAATAGAATGTTCCATGACTGTTCCTTCATCTTTTCTTTCAACTGTAACAAAAAATCAACAAAGTAAACATGGTGAGAAATTAACTTCTTTCAAACAATCTGAAAACTCTCTTCATTGTGAAACAATACCTATGGAAATCAAGAACACAGAAAGTCAAATTCAGTATTCACAGAGGGGTCAAACACTGGACCACTCATCACAACTCTTCTGAATCCATGTAAGCATAACAGCTTTAATTTGCTATTTTAATTCTTACCTAAACTCAAATAAAAATGGGAAAAGCATTAATACTTCAGCGATAAAGCTCTGAATCATCATTATCCCCCAATCACCTTGATTTTAGGATTATTGACAACCTATGCAAATAAAACCCAATGTTCAATTTTCATTAATTCTTGATAACAGCCCTTTTGGTTTTTTATTTGTTTTTTCTATAATAGCCCTTTTGTGTAATGGAATGAAACAAGTCACACAATAGTACTTGCTAGAAAACCTTTTCAAGCACCAAAAGAAGTGTTTTCAGTTGTGATACCTTCTAATCTGCTCTAAGATTTTTATTTTTGATCAAATATTTTGTTTTCCTACCATTTTGGAATTAAGAGTCTCCAAATTCTGAGGGTGAAATACTGTCATTAAGGCTTCGGTGTTCACAGTTTTACTGCATTCTCTCTGACATGTCAAAGATTGTACCTCAGTATTATCAGATGGATCTGTAGAATCAGAGCTAATAGGAACCTGAAAAAGAAAAAAATGTAAATTGTCCCAAATGTATGCTTAAAAGTTTCTGCAAGAAGAAAAAGTACTAATGCTTTATGTGTCATTTATAAACCACAACCAATCTACATAATAAAGATTAAAGCAATGTCTCAGAGAGATATTGTTTTTCTATCGAAATCAGAGATGTCAACAAATCAACGTCTAGAACAGCATAGTCAGGACTTCAGTGAACCCACTCCCTTACAAAACATCAAAATACTGGCAAAAGATTTTAAAAGTACCAATTCAGAACACTGGAAATTTACCAAAGGCACAGAATGAACTGAAAAGCACCGATTACAACTAAAACTAATGAAGCTCAGTAGGAACAGCAGATTCCGTGAAGTTTTGTCTTGAGGCTAGTGTCATCATTCCCCCCTCCCAAGCTCAGAGGTATGGTAGCCAAGAAAGCCTTCGTTAACACAGCCAATGGGTCTTTCATCGCTTCATTAAAATCCCCATCCCCAAGAACAAATAGTATTTTGATGCAAACTAACAGCTCCCTAGAAAATCTCCATTCCCAGAGTGGCTTTATCATTTGATTTGATTCAGAGCTCAGGTCTATGAAAAAATCCTCATTCCCCAGGGCCTTTGAGAAAGCCATGGTAATCAGCTGATAACATCACAGCCGCCTAAGGATATGATTTCAGTTTGGGGCAAACAAGAGCCTGGCTAAAAATCTAAAAGGAAGATCTGGAAAACGAGGTAAACACGGGGAACTTTGAAAGACTGTAACCTATTCTCGAGGATCTAGATGTATGTATGCATGTACAGGGGTGTGAAACTGCCCAGGAAAGAAACGGGACATTGGAAGGCCCCAGTCACTCAATTCTGGCTGATTTTGAAGGTAAGCAATGAAACCTAGGCTGGATTTATAAACTGCATGAAGTTTGAGATATACCTTCACGTAAAAATTCCCCTGGTAAAAAGTAGAAGCTTAATAGTTCAAGGCATCTATAAGGAGCTCTTCTGATCCATCACTGGCTGACCACCAATTTACACTGACTCATGGGGGTAATCCAAGAAACCAGTTTTAAAAATAAAAACAAGAGGGCGCCTGGGTGGCTCAGTGAGTTAAAGCCTCTGCCTTCAGCTCAGGTCATGATCCCAGGGTCCTGGGATGGAGCCCCACATAGGGTTCTTTGCTCTGCTGGGAGCCTGCTTCCTCCTCTCTCTCTGCCTCTCTGCCTACTTGTGATCTCTGTCTTTTAAAGATTGTGATACAATCTTTAAAAAAATAAAAATAAAAACAAGAACTATTAAAAAAAAAAGCAACCAACAGAAAATGGCTTTGAGAGGGCCCAGCTCCTGGATTTTGTAAACTAAGAATGTAAAGTAGCTATTGTAAATATTTTAAAAGAATGAAAGGAAATTGTTTAAAAAAATAAAAGACCAAACTAAAAAGTAGGCAAAAAGTCTGAATAGAGACATCACCAAAGAAGATATAAAGATGACAAATAATCATACAAAAAATGCTCAATATTATATCATTGAGGAATTGCAAATTAAAAAAACAATGAGATACTATTGGCTATTATAATGGTTAAAATCCAAAACACTGACAATAACAAGTACTTGAGGCTGAGGATATGGAAAAAGAACTCTCATTAATTGCTGGTGGAAATGTAAAATGGTACAGCCACTTTGGAAGATGGTTTGGCAGTTTCTTACAAAGCAAAACATAGCCTTACTGTATGAGTCAGGAACTGTGCTCCTAGGTATATAACCAAGTAGTTGAAAACATATGTCTACATAAAAATCTGCATGTGAATGTTTATAGCAGCTTTATTCACAGTTGCCAAAAATTGAAGGCAAACAAGGTATCAAGAGGTGAATGGATAAACACGGTGGTATATCCAGATAATGAAATATTTTTCAGCAATAAAAAATAGACTATCAACAAAACATAAAGAAAAAGAAAATTTGAATTTACTAATAACATGTAAGGGCACTGAATCTGTAATCCAAAACCTCCCACCAGAGAAAAACTCTGGACCAGATGGCTTCATGGGTGAATTCTATCAAACATTTAAAGAAGAATGAATGCCAATCCTTCTCAAATTCTTCCAAAAAAGTGAAGGGGATGGGAACACTCCCAAACTACTTTTACAAGGCCAGCATGCCCCTGATATTAAAGCCAAATAAGAACACTACAAGAAATTACAAGCCAAAATCTCAATGAATACAGAGGCAAAAATTCTCAACAACATACTAGCAGATCAAATTCAACAGCACATTACCATAGGATCATATACCATAATCAAGGAGAACTTATTTCTGGGAAGCAAAGATGGTTCAACATACACAATCAATAAATGTGATATACCACATGAATAGGATGAAGGATAAAAATCATCTGATTTTTTTGATAGATGCAGAAAAAACATTTGACAAAACTCAGTATCGTTTCATGATTAAAAACTCTCAACAAAGTGGGTATAAAAGAAACATAACTAAATATAATAAAGGCCATATATGACAAGCCCACAGCTAACATACTCCAAGGTAAAAGGTTGAAATCTTTTCTGATGAGATCAGGAACAAGATAAGGCTGCCTACTCTCACCACTCCCATTCAACATAGTACTACAAGTTCTAGCTAGAGCCATCAGACAAGATAAAGAAATAAAATACGTCCAAATAGAAAAGGAAGAAGTAAAATGGTCTCTGCTGATAAAATGATTTTGTCTACAGAAAACCCTGAAGACTCTACCAAAAAACTACTACAACTGTTAAATGAATTCAGTAAAGTTGCAGAACACAAAATCAATGTACAGAAATCTGCTTCATTCCTATATACTAACAATGAAGCAGCAGAAAGCAAAATTAACAAAACAATCTCATTTACAACTGCAACAAAATCTTAACCAAATAGGTGAAAGACCTGTACTCTGAAAACTATAAAACACTGATGAAAGAAATTCAAGACAACACAAAAAAATGGAAAGACATTCCAGGCTTATGGGTTGGAAGAAAAAATATTGTTAAAATGTTTTTTTTTTACCCAAAGCAATCTACACATTTAATGCAATCCCTATAAAAATTCCAACAGCATTTTTTACAGAACTAGCACAAACAATCCTTAAATGTGTATGGAACCACAAAAGACTTCAAAAAGCCAAAGCAATCTTGAAAAGGAAAAACAAAACTGAAAGTATCATAATTCTAGATTCCAAGTTATATTACTAAGTGGCAGTAATTAAGACAGCATGGTACTGGTATAGACACACAGATCAATGGAATATAATGGAAAACCCAGACATAAACCCACAATTATACAGTCAATTAATCTTCAACAATAGAGGAATGAATATCCAATGAGAAAAAGTCTCTTCAACAAATGGTGGGAAAACTTGGTGGCCACATGCAAAAGAATGAAACTGGACCACTATCTTACACCATACACAAAAATAAACTTAAAGTGGATTAAAGATCTAAATGTGAGACCTGAAACCATAAAAAAATAATTGAAGAGAGTATAGCAGTAATATCGCTCACATCAGCTGTAGCAATATTTTTGTAGATATGTCTCCTGAGGAGAGGGAAATAAAAGCAAAAATAAACTATTGGGGCTGCATCAAAATAAAAATTTTCTGCACAGTGAAGGAAATAATAAACAAAACTAAATGGCAACCTCCTGAATGGCAGAAGATTTCTGCAAATGACATATCTGACAAAGGGTTAGTATCAAAAATATATAGAACTAAAACAACTCAATATCCACAAAACAAATAATGCAACTTAAAAATGGGCAGAAGACATGAACAGACATTTCTCCAAAGACATCCAGATGGCCAACAGACACATGAAAAGATGCTCAACTTCAGTCATCATCAGGGAAACGCAAATCAAAACTATAATGAGATATCAGATACCTCACACGTGTCAGAATGGTTAAAATCAACAACACAAGAAACAGGTATTGGCGAGGATGTTCAGGAAAAAGGCACCCTCTTGCACTGTTGGTGGGAATACAAACTAGAGCAGCCACCCTGGAAAACAGTATAGAGGTTCCTCAAAAAGGTAAAAATACAACTATCCTACCATCCAGTAATCACGCTACTGGGTATTTACACAAAAAATATAAAACCGCTAATTCAAATGGATACATGCACCTCTATATTTATTGCAGCATTATTTATAACAGCCAAACTATAGAAGCAGCCCAATTGTCCATGAATAGGTACATGGATAAAGAAGGTATATAAATATTATATATATAATATTTTATTATATGAAATAATTTTATATGAATAATTATATAAGTATTATATACTACATATGAATATATGTATTATGTATTATATATGAATATATGTATTATATGTGAATATGAAATATTTCATATAGTGAAATATTAATTATATATCATATATAATATAATGAAGTATGTGAAATATATATAATATTATTCAGCCATAAAAATGAATGAAACCTTGCCATTTGCAACAACATGGATAGAGCTAGAAAGTATAATGAGAAGCAAAGTAAGTCAGCCAGAGAAAGACAAATACCACATGACCTCACTCATAATGTGGAATTTAAGGAAAAAACAAATAAGCAAAGGAAAAAAAGGAGAGAGAGACAAACCAAAAAACAGACTCTTGGCAACAGAGAACAAATTGATGGTTACCAGAGAGGAGGTAGGTGGTAGATGGGGCAAATAGGGAATGGGGATTAAAGAGTACACTTAAAAAAACATTTCCTAGCAAACCAGTATACTGACTGGTATTTTGTAAATACTCTTACTAAAACCTCTAAAAATGGGTAAGAGAAACCAGAAAACCTTAGAACTCTGACATACATCTGAAAAGATGATAAACTCATTTTGAAACAAAATCCTTTCTTTACCATTGATCATACCCAACTACTAGAGATACCTGAGAGTTTTGTTGGGGGGAATTCCAGTTCTTTGGGTGTAAGAGACACAGATAGTTTGAAGGAGAAAGAAAGAGAAGCAGAGCATTAAATCTAACACAGGGAGTGAATCTGGAATGGAATAGGACAGGAAAAAAGTGATATAACCAAGAATATGGAAGCACTCTGAGAGAAACTACCAGGACTACAGGTTTTACCTGTGTCCTCAACATCAAACTAAGGAATATCCTGGGCACACACCTGAGGAGAATGAAATATTATAAAGTTGGGGCATGAAAATTCTTGATGGTTAACTTGAATCTGGGTCTGGAACTGAGACATATGTATTTTTTAATTATTTTTCATTACATGTTTTCATTGTTTTTCCATTATCAAAGAAAAAGCTAGTCTTATCAATACTGCATTATAACTGACTTAGCTTAATATTTTTAGTTTCTACTCTGGAGAGGTAAAAACCACTATAATCCTATCTAAATAAAATAACATAGCCAGTAAAGCCAATGTTGATTTTTTCCTTTCAATTCCTAATTAAAATACAATAGTTATAATGTGATAAGTTTTATCAATCTATTAAAACATGAGTTTCCTAGGCACTGAAAATGAAAATTAATTTGAATTGAAAGTTATCTACATTTCCATAGAGGACTCACTAAACATCAGAATCAGTCTCTTAACCACCCTTTGCCAAGATTTGCCTTCTCCAATATTTTACTAGTAAATAGCTTTGCCACTATTTTGCTGTGGGCTATATTATATAAGTAAGGCTAAGCTACTCGATATTAAATAAAAGATATTTAGACTGGTTTAAAATTGCTGTCTCTCTACAGCAGTCAGAGGGGAGTCTTTTTTTAAGGCCTTATTGAATTCTCAAGTAGTCCGAGTTATTAAAAGCCATATTACATGAAAGTATAAGATGTGTATAACTGAAATACTGCAGATATATAGTCAAGAAAGACCAGATGATAATAATTTTTAAAATATAGCTCCTAAAGAAAGATAAAGTTCTTAATTCTCACTTCTGCTTTATAAGGTGACTTAGATAATGTAATTTCTTTGGTTTTAGTCTTTAAAAAAAATAATAAACCTGGGGCGCCTGGGTGGCTCAGTGGGTTAAAGCCTCTGCTTTCAGCTCAGGTCATGATCCCAGAATCCTGGGATCAAGTCCCGCATGGGGCTCTCTGCTCAGCAGGGAGCCTGCTTCCCTTCCTCTCTCTCTGCCTGCCTCTCTGCCTACTTGTGATCTCCGTCTGTCAAATAAATAAATAAATAACCTTTAAAAAAATAAAAAAATAAACCTAAGCATGAATAGAAAAAGCACTCTGAGTTCCTTTTGAAAGAATGGAGCACATGAAAGAAATTTTTTTGAAAAAAATGATTTGATTGCTATATAATTACCTCTGTGCTAATATCGTGATACTGACTTGAAGCTGCCCCACACTTGAGTCTGAGTTTTGTCACCAGCTGCTCAAAATCTTTAACTTCACTGAAGCGAAAAGCTGTTTTTCCTTTGATGCTAATGATGACAGATTTGCTGGAATCATTTGGCTTATCTATAACTAAGACCTGGGGGGTGAAAACATAAATGAATCACATTCTCCCTTGTTGCTAATGCTTTCAGGCAAAATATGTTTTAGCTTAATCTTTTGTGGCTAAAGCTTTGGTCCATGGTATGACTTATTAAGAAATAGACTTTGGGTACTAGCTGCACCAATGACACAAGTAAACTCAGTGAAAGTTATTTCACTTCTCAAGAAAAACGCTTAACATGTAGCCTTAAAAAATGACAAGATATATGTAAAAATTCAGGGTTACCATGCTGACAATCCATTTCTAACCTACATAAAAGCTATCAATTATAATCTTTTTGACTATGTGTTATCAAATACAATAGTCTAAGTTTTGGTATTTATGTCATAAACGTCTGGGCGATCATATTCCATCTTGAGTCATCCTGAACCCTTATCTGGTTTGTAAATTTTTAATTTTTTTCTATTCTTACTTTTAATGAAAGCTATAATGCTCTTAACCTAGTACTCTTATCCTGAAGAATAATACTGAACTTAAAAAATGAATAATTAAAAATGAATATCGGGGCACCTGGATGGCTCAGCTGGTTAAGCATTTGACTCTTGATTTTGGCTCAGGTCATCATCTCAGGGTTGTGAGATGGAGCCCTGCATTGGGCTCCACACTGAGTGTGGAGCCTGCTTGAGATTCTCTCTCTCCCTCTGCCCCTCCTTCCTCCCTCCCAACCTGCTTGTTTGTGTTCTCTGTCTCAGAAAAAAAAATTATTCTTTAAAAATTACTAAAAGGGTGGTGCATATAGAGTTTTCAATAATTTACAGAATTAAGTGATATTTTATTCTTTGAAATACAGCATTTTCAAACTAAAATTGCTATGTAACCAAATCTGTATTACCTCTCGTAATGGAATGATTACACTATGTTGATTGCCATCCTGGCTAGCAAAGCAGATATAGTTTTCTGAGATACACATTTTTCCATGAGTATTAAAGTGGCTGAATGGTACCCATAAGAAACATTCATGTACTTCTTTCAAAGTCTCTTCTTTGGGGAGCCTAAAAAAAGCACTGAACTGCTCACTGTGGGCTCGATTTTCCAGACCTCTGCAGAAAAGAAAAAAGAGGGTTCAAATAATGACTTCTAAGGAGCACACATGCCCATGTTGATTAATTGAAATGTACTTTTAAGCAGAAAGATTAAATACTACATGCTATGTCTTTCAACAAATTATATAATGGAAAAAACACATGGATTCATAACAAATACATTTTCTTTTTTCCCTTTTCGAATTTTGTTTTATTACTAAATAATTGCACAAAAGTTAGAGATGATGTAGGACTTTAAACCATCTGTTTAAGGAGTGATTTGCTGGAAGATTATTACTATATTATTGTATATTCATAATATGTGAATATAGCTAAAACCAATATTGGCAAACAATTTTTATATGTGGTTATCAGATAATCAAGAGTCACTCAGTTCAAACAAAATAGAAATGAAAAATAAAAAATGAAGACAAAAATTAAAAATGAAAATTTATGGGATCAAAATTTAGACAAGAAGAAAAATATATAAAAATAGTATTAAAATTAAGTGAAACAAACATCTAAATGAAAGTTTAAAAAATTCATACTAACAGCAAAATAAAAAACATTGTTTGCACAGTATTGGGCACCAGATAGGTGTGAAGAAATAAAGATGACTTGTTAACTGATATATAAATATATGAATAAAAAACAATTACTTAAAATAGTATAATTTTTCTAGAGGCAGTAAACACTTGTGTTAAACAGCAATGCCATCTGGGGTAGTAAGTAAATTATGCAAGTTCTAACTCAAAGCAAACAAAGTTAAAACCAAATTCATCCTTCCAGCATATATTATATTTGAATATGTGGCATTTCATCATGTCTTTCAAAAGAATTCTGATTAGCAAAAAACCACATTAATTTTACATCACTTAAATTATAATTTGGTAGGTTAGTATTATTTTAAAAGCTGAGGACTGTTTATATAAATGAAAAGATGTCTATGATATATTATTTTAAGATGGGGAGAAAAGCAGACTGTGGAATAATATGTGATGTTTAGTCCCAATCATGTTTTTTGCAAATACTTTTTAATTAATGCATTAAAAAGCCTGGAAGGATATGCACCAAACTTAACTATTGCTAATGTGTTTCTATACTATTTAAGTTATAGAAGAAATACATATTTGTAAAAATAATAAGCTGAAGTAATAAAGATACTCAATTTTAGAAAAAGGTCATTTGGAGGCTAAGTCTAAATAAGCTATTGTTCTTTTTAACTTACTAGAGAAAAGGATTTAGATATATATGATCTTCAATAGGCTCTCTTAAAAATACACATAGACAAAAGTGGATTTCCTATGTCAATTAAATACAGACTTGGTAATGAATGACTCATTGATAGATGGCTTTTTAGAGGATATTCTAAGGGAAATAAAATGGCTAAAAAGTTTATGTTTATGGTGGCCAATCAAGGAACAAATTACAAAAACAAAGGCTCAACTATAATATAACATAAACTGAATTCTTAATCCTTACAGAGTTCTATTTATAAATCATGCACACTGGGACCTTTAAAAAATTCACCTTGCTGATCTATTTTCCAGAAAAGCAGACACACTCACAAAGAAGTCCTTATGTATACATATTTTAGAAATGGTTAGAAATAGGCAAATGGAACAACTATATCCAGTTAGGGCTATGTAGTAATCACACAACCCTCTAGGTCACTTGTTCTGGTCTATCCATAGGACCGCAGCTTAGGTTCCTCTCAGTTTCTCATACAGTCTATAGCCTCATGCTCCTTGCCAGAAGAATCTGCATTCACTAGCTATTTCTAGATCATCTCTTCCCTCCCTCTCCTTTGGCATGCTTATTTTAGTCAACTGTTCTGAGTGTTGAGCAGTATGAAAGGGCTCTGGTCAGTTTCAGCAAACCAAATATAGTGGCAAAAAGCTATCAGAGATACTTCTCATGCAGGCATTAATAATGATTAACATTTATCTAGTGTTTTATATTTTACAAAGTGTTCTCACATATTACACTGTTCATTCCTCACAAGTGCTCTGTGAGGTAGAAATGATACATGAGGATACTAAGGTCCTGAGAGATAATGACTTGTCCAAGTGTTGATATACTCTTCTTATAAGGCCCATGCTCTTCTTATAAGGCCCATGCTCTACTGACTCCACTAACTTGCCTCTCCATAAAAAATTATGCTGTCTACGGGCATCTGGGTGGCTCAGTTTGTTAAGTGGCCAACTCTCGATTTTAGCTCAGGTCATGATCTCAGGGTTGAGAGAGTGAGCCCCAAGTCAGGCTCTGCACTCAGTATGGAGCCTGCTTGTCCCTCTCCCTGCCCCTTGCCCCCCATGCATAAATAAAATCCTTAAAAAAATGATGCTGTCTATGAATTATGTTTAAAAGTAAACAATACATTTTACAGTATCAGATCTGAAACTGTTTAGACTACTCAGAGAGAAATGTAGACTAAACATGAATATAAAAATCTCTATATTTCTAAAAGCACTCCAGGGCAAATCCTACTGGGATTTTGATAAATAAGTTTCAAGCCTAACTTCTACCACTTCATAAAATTAAACTTTATGGAGGGAATACTATTTGTGAAATACATATGGTTAAACTAAAAAAATACCCCACACATCAATGATTAAGTCCAAAGAAAGATTATCATATAACATAGAACAGTTAACTTTTAATGATAATCAATGTTATGATTCTTTGGTAAAACAATACATAAAAAGTATTAATTAAGCTTTGAATACCTCTTGGTGATTTGTAGAGGATTATCAAGGATTGGGTCATTAGCAAATGTTTCCTTATCAAAAAGTCTCTTTATAGCATAGTTTGCCAGCTGTTCCATAAGAAGGTATGTTTCATTAATATGCAAAAACATTGAAAAGTAGTGATTCTCCCCTTGGGAACACACATGAATACTCTCTGTTAGTATAACATTTGAAGTCTTTTCAAGTTTTGAGACTGCATCCCAGGAGATAATGAGTTTTACTGCAAAAAAGAATTATAAGCAGATATGATTAAATTTTATAATATTGATTAATGTTTATCAATCAGGTCTTTTAAAATAGTTAACCACTTGAAAAATGCTACAAACAAGTAAAATACTTTAGACTTCAAGGTTAGTTAAAATTCTGAAGCATAACCATGAACATACAATAATTGGTGATTCTAGGAACAGATACAATTTCAAAGAATTTTTTTTAAAGATTTTATTTATTTATGTCAGACAGAGAGCAGGAGCGAGCATAGGCAGAGTGGCAGGCAGAGGCAGAGGGAGAAGCAGGCTCCCCGCCGAGCAAGGAGCCCGATGTGGGACTCGATCCCAGGACGCTGGGATCATGACCTGAGCCGAAGGCAGCCGCCCAACCAACTGAGCCACCCAGGCATCCCCAATTTTAAAGAATTTTTTAAAAATTATTCTGATTTTATATTTGGATCTGTTACTTTGCATAATCACTGTTGTAAAAGCTATATGTGTACTCGGAACATTACTGTCTGATTCTTCTTTACAATGGTGGGCCATTAGATACTATGGCTACTATGCTTATACTGTATTTCTAAAACAAGGATTAAAACATGAATTGCAGAGAGTCAAGAGTTTAGAACAAGACAAAGAAATGGGGCGCCTGGATGGCTAAGTGGGTTAAAGCCTCTGCCTTCGGCTCAGGTCATGGTCTCAGGTCATGGTCTCAGGGTCCTGGGATCGAGCCCTGCGTGGGGCTCTCTGCTCAGCGGGGAGCCTGCTTCCCTTCCTCTCTCTGCCTGCCTCTCTGCCTACTTGTGATCTCTGTCTGTCAAATAAATAAATAAATGAATCTTAAAAAAAAGAATAAGGCAAAGAAAGGAACTATATGTCAGGTCACCATCATTATTTAATATTCATTCACTTCCCACAATATGCAAAGCATTCTATATATACTTTCAGTGGCTCCTATGTTAAGGATTCTTTCTCTGGATGAAGTGAACTTGTTAATGTACAGTTTAATTATTCTTAATATCAATCCTATTGCTTTATATACAATCTAACAACACCACAGAGTTGACAGGTCAGTCAGCAAGTTCAAAGTCATGATAAGCAACAGAAACCACTTACTTTCTGATCCCAACAGAAAAGAATAGAAGCTCAGAAAGTTGGTGCTAAGATAGAGCCAACCCTGACAAGGAACCCGTCCTTTCCAATAACTGCATGAGTAATAGGTCACTAACTTCTCCTGCTCTGGTAAACCAAAACATTTTTCAAATTTCAAAAGGGCTTCTCGAAATTTCTCAGGATCATCTTCTTTTGCAAAAGAATGTTTTCCCTCTTCAGCAATCAATCCCTAAAGGAGGCAAAATATTTTTTTAAAAATTAATTTTTACCTACTAATAAAAACACATTTTATGTATTTAAAAAGTTCACTGAATACAACTGTGTATGTAAATGCTTCTCTTAGGACAGAGGTGAGCGAATTTTCTTTAATTTGGTAATTAGGCTTTTTCTAATGCCTCACAAGGAACGACCACAAATATGGGTGCTAATTTTTTTTTTTGTGCCAAAACCCAGGATCAAAGCTACTAAATATTTTTTGAGTGAAGGATTCATCCAAATTCCAAACTCAAGAAATACTGAAATGAAAATATGCCTAAGAGCACTCACAAGGGCACCAAAAACTAATTATTGACTTCATAATTTCCTTTAGCACTGATTCTGACATTCCTGTGTATATTTCTGCCAATCCTGCAAGGTGTCAGTAAAACAATGACCTTCCCACATAGCCTTTGATCCTAAAATAAGAGGTTCAAAGGTTTTTGTATTCCATCTACAAAATATATCCGTCACTTACTCTTATCTTTCCTTGTACAAAATTAGTAATATCTTCATTTGAATCAAACACAGATAAGGTCTTCATGATATTTTGTTCCAACCAATCCCAATGTTTGGTTATTTCCTCTCTGTTGGCTCCTGATTAATAATGAAAGAGAATAAAAAAAATAATGAAAGAGAATAAAAGACTCAAGGGAAACTCCACAACAAAACTGCTCTTGATATTTACAAGTTTAGTTTAAAAAGAAATAAAATTATATTTGCTTGTTTTCAGAAATGATGATCATAAAAGAATATATTGATTACATTTATTCTCTACTTCATCTGTATATATAGGGATTAATACTAATTTTTATTATAAACAAAAGACTTAAATATTTAATGAAAGGGGAAAAAAGTAAATAAAACTCATGAGAAAAAGATATAAAATTCTGAAAACAAGATGCCAGTAACTGGTGCCTACAGCAACCAATACTTTTTAAGAGAATAGAGTGCCAGAACATAAATATATAATTTAATCCATGGCCTTCAAAAAATACAGTCAGTACTGTCCCTATAATCTGTGTGACTGCAAACAGCATCCACATTATAATACTATGTATACTGTATAAAAAATATGGATTTCAACTGTGGCAACTCTACTTATCTTAGAAGGTGAAGCCTTTGTTCAGTCACCTTTTTCATTAAAAGGCCTAGTTAACCTAAAGAAGTTTCATCAAAGAGGTTAGAAACCCTGTAGCAAGTAAATCCATGTGACCTGCTAGATCAGTGTTAGGTAGCTTGTCGAGGGTCAAATATTACAGTTAGCTCTGGGTTGCTTTGGCTTAAAGAACGTAACATGTTTAAGATCTTAAAGCATTTAAGATCTCCCCAGCATTGTGGATTATAAAAGATCTTTAAGATCTTTTTACCTTTAAGATATCCTTTACGATCCCTTTAAGATCTCCCCAGCACTGTGGATTATAAAAATCTCATTCAAAAGGAACATCTTAGCTTCTTGGTATGTTTTATGATACATGGAAGTGATACATTAACTGAAACTGCATAACTGCCTATTTCTTATAATGCAGTTAGCAACTGTATTCATGTTACTAATGTCACAATACCAAGTCCAATAACTTTCTTTAATGAATCACAAATAAAAGCCATGGGAAAATTTTAAGCCTTTATTTTGGTTCTTTAGGTATAAGGCAGTTGGTAATTATTATATTTCTTCAAGTTGGTAATTAGTGTATTTCTGCATCATGTTATATTAGGGGAATAAGTTATATAATAATCCCCCCTCTTTAAAGTAGAATGGATATTTTTCCCTGAATAATTTCTACCAACCAGATTTAGATGAGGTTACAAATGTCTCATAATGTCAGGAGGCATAATCTCATCTTCATTTAGTTTAAATGACATTCAATTTAAGAGAGCCAAGAGAAAACACTCACTGGCAATACTTAAGTAATTATATAGGGAGATGCAAAAGATAAGCCCTGTCTTTAAAAATTCATGGTATGCTGTATGTTCACACATATGAACTATCCAGGAATTTACATGCTTTTTTTTAAGTGTATCTATCTACTTGAGAAGAGAAGGGGAGACGAAAGAAAGAGAAAAAGGCAGTCTTTCAACATGAAGAAGGCCAGAAATCTGGGATTTTAATTTAAAACAACATTATAATGGCATAATAAAAGAAGTAAACTGTCATTGTGGGTTTTTAAAAAAATTTTGAGTTGTTTCATTAGGAAGAACATCCTAATTCATTTTCTTTCTACTATGTATATAAATGTAGATCTGAAGTACTTCACCATAAATGAATATGCAGCATTACCAGTAAAACATCTCTTTTATTTCAAGGATATAATGCCTTGTATGAGAAAGTAGATGTGTAACTAAAAATGTTTCAGTGTTTCAGACTTATACTTTCTTAGGGGACAATCTTTAGTTTTGGGCTTGATTCTCCTAATCTGAGTTATTACAGATGAAATGTGAGGATTTCTCATCTTCTTAGCAGTTGGGTGAAGCAGAAGTAAGTTGAAGAAAGGAATCCTACAGCAGTAGTGCTGACCAAAATTTGCTGGAAGACATGCTTCAGGTCCTTCACACTAATGGATTTAAAAAAAATTGTAATAATCTGTAATCCTTCTTTCCTAAACAATTCGATATCTGGCTATTCTCTCAATGTAGAGTTACACGTTTAACTCCTTTCTAAATCAAAACTGCGGAGTATAAATACATGTAAATATTCAACTTCTTAGTATCCTTATTTGTTTGGATTATACATTTTAAAAATTGTACTCACCACATGCAATTGACAGGTAAACTTGAGAATCTGGTGTCTGGTGTAGGATGCGAAATGGAGCAACTTTAGCAGTAGAGTCTAAAACTGAATCAAGAGTCCCAACTAGGAGTCCTGTTGTAATAAAGAGACGGTCGAAATAAAGATTTTACAAAACATAAAGCCAGTATCACTTCATCTGAAAACAACTAATGGATTGATCTTTTTAAAAATTTCTAGCCCAGAGTTTTCCTTATAAAGGAAAAAATACATTCAGGATGAAGAGATTAGTGTGCTCCAATATGAGTAGTACTTGAGAAAATTATCTTTCAATAAAAAAAAGTCAGGTTCAGTTGTCTGAATCTCACTGTATATTTACAGCACTTATATATATCCTTTATAAGGTTGTGTGTATATATAGCAGAAAAGAATGTAGATTCTTGTACCAGAGATTTCCTGGGTTTGAATACTGGCTCTGTCACTTGTGCCAAATTGAACCAGCTGTACTTACCTTTTCTTCATCTTCATTTGTAAAACAAGGGGGTTAAAACAGACCTTACCACAAAGTGTTGTTGTAAAGATGAAATGAGCTATTATTACCTATAAAAATCAGAACAATGTTTACCATATAGTAAAGCACTCAATGTTAACAAATACTATTATTATATAAGAAAATCTTGGGTATTTAAACAAGGTAAAACCTTGACTAACTAAAATGTATAGGAAGGGGATTTTATTTTTAACAATTCTCAATTCCTCAATTCGGAATTCAAGGCTTTTGATCAATTAGTTCCAAAGCAATTATCAGATTATATTTCCTACTCTTCCCTAGAACAAAGTTTGGTGCTTTAATAATCAACTAATCTAATTTCTTTGTTAAGAGTCTTTGCTAAGCAATTCTATTTTTACCTATGCATGCTAATGTAAGTCTTCTAGTTCAGTCCATAACCCAAATTCTACATTTTCCTGAAGGCCCACTTCCCACATAAAATCTTTAGTGGCAACCCCAAGCAATAATGCCTTCTCTTTTTCCTGATTACTTTGAACACTTAAAGTCTATACCATACAACCTAGCATTTTGATTAATTGACTAGTTATTAAAGCTATTTTCTAAATGTTTCATGTATATAAAGCTAGTCTCCTTATCTAGATTATTAGTTCTCAGAGGACAATAATCATGTCTCCTACTTCTCGGTTTGTATCCCATCGACCTTTCAACATGTTGCTAGGCACAAGAGGAGCAAAATTTCAATGGGATGACTGAAATATATAAAACTACCTTCCTTTGATTGATTGAGTGTTGGTGTTGTTTTATAAGGCATTTCTCTTTAATTTAGCATAGAGATTTGAGAAAAAATTTAAACCAATTACAAAATAGGCTTTGGGCTATTTTCCTATCTTCACTCATGTAAAAGGAGTTAAGATTACAAGCAAGCTTTGAATGAGAATATAGGTAGGTTGGCAGATGTGTGGTAGGAAGTTATAATGAGCATGAGGGAAGAGGTAAATTAGAAGATTAGGTGGTAGAATAGAGATATAAAAGAAATCTGGCTCAGCTGAAAGGAAAGGTTAAGAGAGTGAATGTAAGAAATCAGTAAAAATAAAAACAGGGGTCACAAATGCAGCCTAATACCAATTAGCAATCTCACAGAGGGTTTTTGGGGGTTTGGTTTTTTTTTTTCTTTTAAAGATTTTATTTATTTATTTGACAGACAGAGATCATAGGTAGGGAGAGAGGCAGGCAGAGAGAGAGGAAGGGAAGCAGGCTTCCTCGAGCCCAGGACCCTGGGATCAAGACCTGAGCCAAAGGCAGAGGCTTTAACCCACTGAGACACCCAAGCGCCCCTGACAGAGGGTTTTGATAGTGGAGGTAAAGTATTAAGATTTTGGCAATGGCAACATGTACAGATTACAGAGAAAAAAAGTGACCCGATATGAAAAATGTTCTGGTATGAGTGGAAGAATTTAAGAAACTAAAATAAGAAAATCCAGACAACATTATTAAAGAGGTGGCACTAGGGAAGAGAGAATGGGAATGAGGAGGAGAGACAGAGGAGGTAATTATATTTCAACTAATAATAATGGAATTCCTGGAGGGTTTAGAGATAAAAGAAAAAATAATAATTCTATCACTTTCAGCATGAAAAAAGGACTGTGAGAAATTGGATTTGGCTAAAAGATGAAGGATAGAGAAAGAAAAGTAGGAGCTAAACATTGCAGATAACCTCTTCAGAGCAATGTGATTGAAATTATTCAGGAAATGCAAAAAAAAAGGAGACTGTTCTCAGTTTAAAAACCAGAAAGGGAAAATATTCAGAAGAAAGATAAAAGAATAGAAAGAATAACCAAAGAGGTAACTCTCTTCAAGGTGAAAAACAAAATCAAGTGTATGAATGTCTGTGTATATAAATATACATATAACAACCTGACAACATTGTCAAAATAAAGGAATTATAACTTTAAATAAAAGCACTTATTAATTATCAAACTCAACACCCAAAGAACAAATAATCCAATCAAGAAATGGGCAGAGGACATGAACAGACATTTCTACAAAGAAGACATCCAGATGGCTAACAGACACATGAAAAAGTGCTCCACATCACTCAGCATCAGGGAAATACAAATCAAAACCACAATGAGATACCACCTCATACCAGTCAGAATGGCTAAAATTAGCAAATCAGGAAATGACAGATGCTGGCGAGGATGTGGAGAAAGGGGAACCCTCCTACACTGTTGGTGGGAATGCAAGCTGGTGCAACCACTCTGGAAAACAGCATGGAGGTTCCTCAAAAAGTTGAAAATAGAGCTACCTTATGACCCAGCAATCGCACTACTGGGTATTTACCCTAAAGATACAAATGTAGTGATCCGAAGGGGCATGTGCACCCAAATGTCTATAGCAGCAATGTCCACAATAGCCAAACTATGGAAAGAACCTAGATGTCCATCAATAGATAAATGGATAAAGAAGATGTGGTACATATATACAATGGAATACTATGCAGCCATCAAAAGAAATGAAATCTTGTCATTTGTGATGACGTAGATGGAACTAGAGGGTATTATGCTTAGCAAAATAAGTCAATCAGAGAAAGACAATTATCATATGATCTCCCTGATATGAGGAAGTTGAGATGCAACGTGGGGGGTCTGGGGGGTAGGAAAAGAATAAATGAAACGAGATGGGCTCAGGAGGGAGACAAACCATAAGAGACTCTTAATCTCACAAAACAAACTGAGGGTTGTTGGGAGGAGGGGGTTAGGGAGAGGGTGGTGGGGTTATGGACATTGGGGAAGGTATGTGCTATGGTGAGTGCTGTGAAGTATGTAAACCTGGTGGTTCACAGACCTGTACCCCGGCGCTAATAATACATTATATGTTAATAAAAATTTTTTTTAAAAGCATTTATTAAACAGCATTGTTTTAGCTGCTGGATTTGCCTTCCAAGAATTTAAATTCTAAAAATTTCAAAAAAATATTTTCAAGTTTATAAGGAAAACCATTTATTTTGCCTTTACCACATTTTATTTTAAGATTTTATTTATTTTTGTGATAGAGAGTACAAGAATGGGGAGAGTCAGAGAGAGAGGGAGAAGCAGACTCCCTGCTGAGCAGGGAGCCCCAGGTGGGGCTTGATTTCATGATTCTGAGATCTGAGATCATGACCTGAGCTAAAAGCAGACACCTAACTGAGCGACCCAGGCACTACTGCCTTTACCACATTTTAAGTAAAACTAGCTTAAATTCTATTGCTTTACTTACATACACTAGAAAAAGTAGTATTAGAACAGGAGAAAGAGCAAAATGGTTAAAAAAAAAGAATGGCTCAGCTGAAAAATAATAGTGGGAGAGTGGATGTGTGAGGAGGCAGAAAAGAAAGGAGAGGGCATGCATAATCATTCCTGAGTAACGTAATAATAACAATTAGTTCTATGCTAGAAAGTTGTGAGACTGGCGGGCACCTGGGTGGCTCAGTGGGTTAAGCCTCTGCCTTAGGCTCAGGTCATGATCTCAGGGTCCTGGGATCGAGCCCCACATCGGGCTCTCTGCTCAGCAGGAAGCCTGCTTCCTCCTCTCTCTCTGCCTGCTGCTCTGCTTACTTGTGATTTCTCTCTGTCAAATAAATAAATAAAAATCTTTAAAAAAAAAAAGAAAGTTGTGAGACTGGGGACAAAGTAGTCTAAGTTCATACAAGCTTTTTAAGCCACTACATCACATTATATTAAACCTGTGATTGACTAATCTACTTCAATCTATTTCACAAATACAAGTACCAACTAGGTATTCTCTGTCCTGTACAGTTGATTAAAATAAAACACCTAAGTGCAGTTTACACATATCCATGTTAAATTTTATCCCACTGATGTCAGCTGAGCATTCTAACTTGTCCAGATCTTTCTGAATCTTGATTTTATTTTCTATGACAATGATTCTCAACTGAAACTTCAAATTTGAAGTTTTTGAAACTATTCAAGCTCAAGTTTTGAAACTACTAAAGCCCAGACATTCTAATTTAATTTATCTGGGATATGGTCTGGGTATTCTATTTTTTCCCTTTACTCTGTATTATTAAATTTTTCAAATGTAAAAAAAAATAGAGGAAACAATATATTGACACTTCTTTATGCCCATCACCTAACTTCAATAATTATGAACATTTCATCTATCTTCTGTCATTTATCCCTCCTGGAGTCATTTAGTTTGTTTTAAAAGGCTCTCAGTTGAATATAAGATGCAGCCAGTGTTGAGATAACTGATCTATAGTGTTAATTGTCCTTTCAATTTTTTTTAAAGATCTTATTTATTTTACAGAAAGAGACACAGCAAAAGAGAGAACACAAGCAGGAGGAGTGGGAGAGGGAGAAGCAGGTTTCCTGTGGAGCAGGGAGCCGGAAGCAGGACTCAATCCCAGGACCAGGGGATCAGGACCTGAGCCAAAGACAGATGCTTAACGACTGAGCCACCCAGGCGCCCTGTCCCTTTTAATTTTTAGACATTTGCAAACTTGATAAAAATGTTTTAATTGTTTATTTTTTTATTATGTTCAGTTAGCCAACATATATATATATATATCATTAGTTTTTGGGGTAGTGTTCAACGATTCATTAGTTGTGTATAAAATTTTTTAAAAGATTTATTTATTTATTTTGGGGGAGAGAGAAAGAGAGGAGGAGATAGCAAGCGGGGGGAGGGGCGGATAGAGAGAGAATCCTGAAACAGACTCTCCACTGAGCGTTTTGGGGAACATGGAGGCTAAATCCCAGGACCCCAAGAGCATGACCTGAGCTCAAATCAAGAGCCAGCCACTGGACCAAATGAGCCACCGAGGTGCCCCAAACATTTCTTTTTTGTATTAGGTCAATGATAATAACAAACAGGTAGGATCCCAAGGGATGAGTGTTGGAGAGGCTGTTAAAACAGCCACAGCTTGAAGATGGTACTCATTATCTATGTACTAATTTCACACACTTCAGTTTGACAAGTGTCTCTTTCTGCTTGTAAACTAGATTGAGGGCACTGTGTAAGGCAACACTGCTCTAGTTGCAGAAGAGTCATTTAAATGAACTTCTAAATTACAATCAAGATTTATTTCAATTCTACGTAAAACGTGTGATTATAAATTTTGGCCATAGAAATGACTGCCAGAACTTTATAGTGGATTCTGTATCTTGTCATAAATTGCCATGTTTTCAAAGTCAAACAGGTACACCTTTACTGAATTTTTTATAATCTCAACTTCATTAAATGTTAATGAACAAACTAATTAGTAAACTGCCAACACACTTAGTAGAAAATACATTCCAAGAAGAGAAAGTAGTGTTCTCAGTGGAGGTTGTGGGTATAGTTTATTCTATTGCTTTTGCTACCAGAACTAAGCCCTTAAAACAGGACTGTGAATGCTTATTTTAGAATAATCCAATAGCCACAGTTGGCATTTTCAAAGCTGCCAACTTTACACTAAGAGCTTTGGAAAACAGTTAATAAAAATAACTCTTCTTTGTCTTGTTTTCCCTCTCCCTGCATTCTTTTAAAGACATTTACTTGAAAACTAGATATACAAATGATACAGCACTTTAAAAACATTATTTAAAAGACCTAAAGCTTGCCCTAATCTTGGTTAGTATAAAACAAGAGGACAACTAATACAATGATAAAAAAAATCAACAAATGTGATTGTTTTAAAACTTCACTTCTTTATACTGGAGCAAGGGAGGAAAAAAACAAGACCATCTAGACTAGAGTTGAAAGAACAGTGGAGACAAAAAAACAACAAAGGTTTAATTCTCAAGTACCTTTAATTCTCTATCTCAGGTTTTCCTATTCTATAGATGAGGGCATTCCTTTCTAACAACTTTTTCTAGTTGCTCAGGGCATTATTTCCTGAGTCTCATATTTCCAACCACAAATAAATCAATCTGGAATACTTGCTGTGTTCCCAATGACTGCCATTTTGTTTTTGCTTTCACACTATCATATTATTTGTCCTGCTTAGAGTGTTCTCCTCATTTCTCTCTATCAAACTGAATCCCAGATATTATTAGTTTTCATATTTGGCTGATTTAATTAAAAAACAAACAGAAACTGCTTTTTGACAAAATGCTTTTCAGATGTCAGGTTGGAATTCTGCCACCAGAATACCACCTATTGTTATTCATCACTGCTTTTAGGAATCCTTGTATTATTTAACAGGACATCTGATAAGCATACTTCACACCAGAACTGGCCTTGGAAAATTGTGTTGGGGGTTTCAAATAATCCTCATTCCTGACTTTAAGTCACCAAAATCAGGCAGATATCATTACTGACTACCCCAGTAATTATATATTTGCTGGCTTACTTGTTTATTATCTGTCTATTCCACTAAATTATGAATTCTGCGAAGGTAGGAACTATTTCTGTTTTATTCACTATATTTGTATACCCAACACCCAGGACAGTAACTAGCTACTACCCCATTTTTCTGTTTCTCTTCACAGCAAAATTCTTAGAGAGAATTATATATATTTACTCTGCCTCCAAATATCCACTTGGCTTCATATGCTCTAGTCCCTCTGCTATCTGCTCATAGGTCACCTTAAAGAGGCCTTCCTAGACCAAATTTATCTAAAATACCAACCTCCTCCCCTATCACTATAGCTTATTTTATATTTCTTCATATGGCTTATCACCACCAGCCATGTATTGTTCATTTGCCTCCCTCAACTAGAATGTTAGCCCCATGAGAATAAGGATTTTGTTTTGCTCACTTGCTATTATCTCGAGCACCTAAAACAGTGCTTGGTTTTTAGAAAGCACTTGGTAAGTATCTGTTAAATGAATGTATCCTCTACAACCACCTACGGAATTTATTCTTACCTTTTGTGCTTATATAGCAGCAGCAAAAGGTGGAAAACTGGGCAGATTTTCTAACGTAAATGTAATATAAAATACATGTCATAGTTGTACTCCAACAGGGTAAACATTATACTGCCATTTATTTTATTATTAGTTTTTAGCTTACTTTACATCCATAGTCCTTCCACAACTGCAACTGTCCACGAGAAGCATGGGTTTTCACCAGCTGAATCATTTCTATTCAAGTATCATGTTTTGAAAACTATAACTAATGTGACTCAAATTATATGTATTCTTCAATTTCACTAAGACAAGTGGTGCTTTTATCTGCAAAAGTACTGTTGGAGAACTTCCATGTTTTGGGCAATCATAGATCAAAATGAAATATTGCTGTGATATTTTATTCTACTACATGTATTATCACTCCGGTTATAAATAATAAATGCATAATCACTATTATGCCAAAATTATTGAATAACTATCAGTGTTTTACTTTTGTAGTGGAATCGTTGCAGACTGAACATATTCAATGTTACTACTCCAAATCAATTTCTGTAATCAACATGGGAAAAGTAAATACCGGGAAAATAGTATAAATATAGATGCTCCTTTGGCCCTACAGAAAATGGCACTCCATTAGTGGATAAATGAATATCAGATGTTTATATAGTTGCTCACAAGTTTTAAAACTCATTTGACTCTCAGAACAATGCTATGAGGTAGGGAAGACAAGTTTTGTTCCCATTTTACAGATGAGGAAACAAAGCCTTTATAAAACAATTACAGCTCAATAGAGACATAAAAATATTAAAGAATAAGGGAAAACAAAGGTAGTAGGGTTAATGAGGCAAGTACAATGAACTCAGTGGTGTACTGATGTATTTATGGATGTTGGCTTGTAGCTGACTTATTAAAAAAGAGAATCCCATAGGGTAACCCCTGGGAGGGCAAAGTACACTGTGCTCTGTTCCCTCCCTGGAACATTGATCCAAGTAAAATCAAGTAAAAAGTTACTTTTAAAGATCTCTTTGAATGAGAAGGGTCAGCTTTGTAGAAGGTTTAGAAAAATGAAAAGTTGGTCAATGTCATAATTTTTAGTCTTTTTTTTTTCATTAGAATGAAAGCCACTTGCTAGCAAATACGTTTCCTACTTACATTATAAATTTCCAACATCTTAGCCAAAAAGCCCCTCTTTATATAATCCACATCATCTTTATTATTTTAACTTAACTTTTGAGGTTTGAAGATTGAAGACCCTAAGTTAAGGTGAGTAGTGTTTTCCTGTATGCTTAAAGAAAGACCTCAGCAACAAGCAAGGGAGGGGAAAGGAAGAGAGAGCAGTGTTATCAACAGGTAACTAAAAAAACTCCTCAGGCTTATAGGTATGCAGTCAATAATCCTTCTACTACTACCAAGAAAAAGTGGTGACAATGATCATCTTTCACATCTTAAGACCACCAATGAAGCTGTTCTTTCTCACTCAAAACAACACAGATGGATCTAGAGGGTATGATGTTAAGTGAAGTCAGATAAAGACAAATACTATATAAATTCCACTCAAATGTGGAATTTAAGAACAAAACAAATGAATAAATTAATAGAGATGAACAAAAAACAAGACTCAAATATACAGAACTAGTGAATGCCAGAGGGGAGGTGGGTGGGGGATGTGTGAAACAGATAAGGAGAAGTAAGAGTACACTTATTGTGATGAGCACTGAATAATGTATAAAATTGTTGAATCACTCTATTGTACACCTAAAACTAATATCACACTGTATGTTAATTATACTGGAATTTAAAAAATTTTTTAAAGATCTTTATTTTTTATTTTTGCAGATTCAAGTTTTTATTTAAATTTCAGCTAGTTAAGATACAGTGCAATATTAGTTTCAGGTGTAGAATTCAGTGATTCATTACTTACATATAACATCCAGTGCTTATCACAAGTGCCCTCATTAATAGCCATCACCCATTTAACCAACCCCTGCCCACCTCTCTCCAGCAACCCTTAGTTTGTTCTCTATAGTTAAGAGTCTGTTTCTTGGTTTGCCTCTCTCTTTTTTCTTCCCCTATCTTCATCTGTTTTTTGTTTCTTAAATTCCACATATGAGTGAAATCATACAGTATTCGTCTTTCTTGGACTATTTTGCTTAGCATAATACTCTCTAGCTCCATCCACATCACTGCAATGGCAAAATTTCATTCTTTTTATGGCTGAGTATATTCCATTTTACACACACACACCACAAGTTCTTCATCCACTCATCAGGTGATGGTAGACATTTGGGCTCTTTCTATAATTTGGCTGTTGTTGACAATGCTGCTATAAACATCAGCGTGCACGTGCCCCTTTGAATCAGTATTTTTGTATTTTGGGGGTAAATACCTAGTAGTGCAATTGCTGGATTGTAGGGTAGCTCTATTTTTAACTTTTTGAAGAACCTCCATACTGTTTTCCAGAGTGGATGCACAAGTTTGCATTCCCACCAATAGCACAAAAGGGTTCCCCTTTCTCCACATCCTTCACAACATCTGTTCCCTCCTATGTTGTTAATTTTAGCCATCTTTAAAGTACACATGAAAAGAAAATAATAAAGTACACTTGACCCTTGAATAACATGGGTTTGAACTGTGCAGGCCCACTTATACGTGGATTTTTACCCATACATACAGTGCAGTGATATAAATGTATTTATTCTTTCTTATGACTTCTTTAATAACACTCTCTTTTCTCTAGTTTACTTTATTGGGAGAATACAATATATAATACGTAAAATATAGGTTAATTTACTATTTATGTTATTGGCAAGGCTTCCTGTCAATGGTAGGGTATGAGTAGTTAAATTTTGGGAGAGTCAAAATTTATATGTGGATTTGTGACTGCACATGGCAGGGTGGGGGTAGGGAGGCCTGGCATGTCTAACCTCCACATTGTTCAAAGGTCAACTCTAATTTTTTACTAGATTTCATGTGCATCAAAATGTTCTAGGGAGGAAGTAAAGGAGGGAAGTACACGGTGTGATTTGTCCTCCTGAGGTTTGCCCTATGGGATTTTCTCTTCAACAAGTCAAAATAATATTTATTACTTTACAGTGTGTGTGGGGGGATTTGATATTTCCTTATCTAAAATGTGATATCATGGCCACCATTTGGGTACTCTCATCCCAATAATAAAGCACCTGGGAAGCCAAAAATTTTATTAGATAGTTCCTTTGCGAACATGGAATGCAGGCATAGTTTGCTAAGAAAAAGTGAGAACATTTTCAGAGATGGGCTCCTTGAGCTGGGAGTGGGGAAAAAGAGAGAAAGCCTTATATTTTTGATAGATGGTCATTAAGAAATTCTTTAAAAGGCTACCTTATTATTATGTGTGTGTATAATTATGATGAATCATTTACATGGTGATTTGTTAAGCTTATATAAATACCATAAAACAGGGTGCCTGGGTGGCTCAGTGGGTTGGGGCCTCTGCCTTCAGCTCAGGTCATGATCTCAGGGTCCTGGGATCGAGGCCCACATCGGGCTCTCTGCTCAGCAGGGAGCCTGCCCCCCTCCCCCTCTGCCTGCCTCTCTGCCTACTTGTGATCTCTGTGTCAAATAAATAAATAAAATCTTTTTAAAAAATTAAATAAATAAACAAATATCACAAAATATTTTGAAATGGAAAGCTCATTTAAAACGTTACTATGTTCTAGTTTTTACATCTGATTTAATTCCAGAGTAATGGTGCCAAGATGAAAGAGGAGATAAGAAGACAGAACGTCTAAAACTTCTCAATTTTAATAAATTTTACTTTTTAGTTTTGTTCTACAACCCTCCAAACAAGGTCTACTGAGGGAGATTAGCAATCACACACACAAGAACCTGCTTATACTTTTCAGATATGGAATATTCAAGAATAAAATAGTCTCAACAAATAATCTAAATTAAAGCTTCCTGATTGTCAGGTCTTCCTAATTCCCATACACTAGAATGCAGCCCCATAATTCCACTCATGTAGTATCTCCAATCTACCAAGCAGAGCAAATTGTTGATTTGCGCTTAACAAGCCAAATATGCATACATTATTTTCAATTACATAAAGCCAGGTGCTAAATTTAGATGCCACAGCAAAGTCATTACCCTTATCAGCCAGGAGAATCAAAGGATAATGTAAGGTACCTACAAAAATCCAGATGGGTGAATTACTTCTCTAGGTGTAAGAAAATTACTTTATCTCTAAAATAACCTTTATGTATATCAAAAATTTCCACAAGATATCCTACCCTTTTGTGAACCAGAACAATTAAGTAAAATAAACTAGCCAAATAAGTAATCTACCAGATATCCATTAGAGATGTTTCAGAAATTTAGAAAAGGACCTTGGAGTTCTAACTTACATATCAGTCTCCTGTTATAACCACCTTTGAGTTCTCTGTTGTTCCAATTCCGTTATTAGAAAAAAGAGTCAACTAACTTTACCAAGTCACAGCTCAAGTCATTACATTGCTGGTGATTATTGCCAATTATCGCATGGCAATGAAATAAAATCTTAAAGAAAGTACAACTATTAACATTTCTAGATAGTTATTATCTCCATTAAACAGAATGTGTAAAGGAATCATTTAAAGGGACATTAAAAGGACATAACTTTGAATTTCAGCAAACAAAACAGACAAAGGCAAGCTTATGCTGGCACCCAGTCAAACTCCTGTGAGAGTAAACCAAATGTGGATTTGCAGTAAAGCAAAGCAAAGCTCTTGGCTTCACAATTTTAAGTAAAAATACAGTAATTGAGCAGTTATGAAAATCAGCACACACTTTTCCTCTGGAACAAAAAGAACCAAACAAACCTTAAAAACACCTCTGCTCCTTTCTGACCCATTTTGCTTAATTTACTTGGAATACAGTGGCAGCACTTAGGTGGAAATTTCAAGCATTTTGAAAATACCACAGGTAAAACAATCAAGCAGACAGACACACTGACCACATTACGGGGTTATGGCTATTCTCAACATACACGTGTGCTAGAAATCTTGGTTTATTCTGCAGACAATTCTCTTATCCTACAGATATGCATTTGAAGAGTACATGCGAGTGGGTAGAATAGACAAACGGGTGCAACTGGTCCATGTTTTAAGAAAACATGTCAAATGAAAAACTAAAAACAGAAAACAAGGAATGATTATTTAAAGGAAATTTGCAACGAGTGAAAAACTATTTCATACTACATTACACTGATCTGATTCTCAAGAATCTGATTTACCTATTACTTTTCAGGAACACAGTTGTACAAAGTGAAATATACTTCTCTGGTAATGTGAACAGGAGCACCATAAAAATTCTGGTCAAATAAAATGGGGAACCAAAATACTATGCTGTAACACAAGGCTATAAGATCTATTTTAAATATACTCTGACCTGTTCTCCATGGACTGAAGAGGGTAAATTATGTCATTTGGTATTTATCAAGACTGATTTTCAAATGTTAATCTGGAAAATATATTCATCTATTAAATGGGAAGGATCCTTTGCAAAATAACACTTGTAATTTTTTAAAAAAATCAGAAAATGACAAAATCTGAAGTTTAACAAGGCAATTTTTGTTGCCATATTTTCAAGAGGGCCTTTTTAGAAGCTGGATGAGTTGAAGAGGTCTTGCAAAATTAAAAAAAATCCTGTAGAACCCCAGAATTCTCTCCACCTCACCTTGAAAAGGAAAGAACAGCACACATTTGTCAATATCTTAACAACATACATTGATTTGGCACCTATTACCTTTCATTTCATCCTCTCAATTCTGGTGAGATAGACAACATTTCACAGAAGAAGAAAAGCCATGCCATCTCCTCCATAAATCTTTACACAACCTTTCAGTTATTTGGTTCTAATTATAACTTGCCTGATTTACTAGTTACTGGTTATAGTTATAATTTGCCTGGTTTACTGGTTACTTGCCTCTAACCCGACACTCTTCCCCCTTATCCAGATAATGAGCAATTAATTCAAAGGCGGGGAAGTGAATCTTAATTGTCTTTGTACACTAGCATTCCATGTGGCACACAGCAGGCGTTTATGGTTGAATAAATTAAAGAATTTGTCGAATGCCATTCAACAAGACACGAGGACGGACTAAAATGCAGATTTTTGTATTCGTCCCTCTTCCCGCTACATCACGCTGCCTAAGCGAAGTCTGGCCCACCACTTCAAGGCCACCATACCAAACTGCAAATTGTCACCAAAAGGAGCTCTGCGTTCCCCCCGTGTCCAAAAGTTTGAATGCCCCCGCCCCAGACGGAAGGTCTCAAAATAAAATTCTCTGGAGGCTTTCAACACTTGACTAAGGGACAGTTCTGGATTTGCAAATCAAATCACTGAAGGCAGGATGGATTTTAGGCAGCCAGAGTTAAACTTCCATTTGTTTCACGGGTTTGCTTACAATCGTGGCTTTGAAAGAAAGGGCAGCGCCAAACCCCCGAGAGGGAAACGAATTACGACGGTTACTCTGAAATAAGATCCCAAGGGCTGAAAACGGGGTGACAAAGTAAAATATGCTAAATTTGGAGAGGTCAGCAATTCTGAGACCTATCCCTCGCCCCCCCCCACTCCGATCCGCTCACCACCCCCCTTCTTAATCTCTCATTTGAAGCCCATCCCTCAGGATGTGACTGGGGCTCTTCCCTTTCTCCTCACCATCCTCCCCGCCCACACACACACACACACACACACGCACACCGCACACACCCGCACCCCCCAAGACGGTGATTACTGATAAGGAATTCTGTATAAAAAGTTAAGTCCACAACTGCGAATTGGCCCCTGTCACCAGCCTCAATGCTATCTGTCGAGGACTTACACTCGTCATCAGCCCCCTCCCCCCGTGGTAAGAGACCGGGCAGGTACTTTGCTTAAAAACCCCTTCTCTGCCTGTGATTGCTCCTCCGCCTCAGAAAGGACCCCTCCCACCTCTCCTCCTCCCACCCAAAGAGCAGTGGCTCGCCCGGTGAGGCAATATCAGGACTCAGGGAGGGCGGCGGAAAGGTGGTGGCGGGAGAAGAACCCCAGCCCCTCCGCCCGGGGTTTAGAATCGGCGGCGGGTGACGACGAATAACTGTTTTCCCTCACCGCCTTTTAAGTACCAGCGAACACAGCCCCGAGGTGGGCGGGGGTGGCCACAGCTTACCTGTGAGACCCCCTCCGCCTTCCTCACCGTAGCCCCGACGCCGCTGCAGCACGAAGTAGTCGTTGGATCTTTCCATCAGCCACAGCTTCAGCGCATTTTTCAGGAGCACTTCCTCAGGCTTCAACCACATCGCGAACTTTGTGCCGCCCGGCAGCAGCGACCCAGATGCCCTCCTCACCTCACCCTCCACCAGTGTTTCTCCCTCTACTTCTCCTCCCACCAAATCTTCCTCAGGCAGCAGCGGCTTGGGTTCAGGTTTTCCACTTCCCCCAACCCTCCCTTCTCTCCCACGTAGGCAGCGAGATTGCCAATTCCCTCCTACAAGCTCTACCGCCCGACTGGGAAATAGTCCCGCTTCTTTGCCTCCTGGGAGTTGTAGTTTTCTACTCGCTTTTCTGTGCTCAAACAATAAGAGCTACGGACTACATTTCCCACAATCCACAGGGATGAGAACGGGCTTGGGGGTGCTTTCAAAGAGCGTCCCGCCACCGCTTAAGTGTATTTTGCTTATTTAAAGTTTAAACAGATTTTTGTTCAAGTAAGTGAGCCCTAGGTATGAATGTGTTGTTTCTTCTCGTGCGTTTACAGCCGAGGGTGGTAAACTAGAAAACAAAGTTTCTGGAATTTTGGAGTAATTAACGGCCCATTCCGGGAAGCAGCGCTGACACTTAATGAGTTCTTACTTTGCACTAAAGCGTTTTCATATACATTATCTCACATAATTCTCACAGAAGTCTTGCGAAGTGGATATTATTTTCCACTTCGTACATAAATAAATAAGAGCACAGACGGGTGAGGTGACTTACCCAAGGTCATGCAGTGAGTAGCGTCTGATACAACTTGTCTAATTCAAAATCTTAGATTAAGTTCTTTCAGCGCATACAGGACGACCATAAAATCTCCAGAAGCCGCAGGATTTTCTTAACCCCACGGGCGCCTCCCTCTCCCCATTGCCACCCCTATCTGTTTATTGAACTATTGTAATCAGCCACAGAATGTCTTCTCTGACTTTACTTTTCAGGATCTAAACAATTTATAAACATTTTTCCCTTTTATTAAACTCTTTAAGGAAAAATATCCCTTTCAGGGTGGCCTTCACCTTTTTGTACCTTGGCATCTGCTTAAACACTAAGGTGAATGAGGTCAGTGATTTGTATGACATGGCAGTGAGGAAATATTTGAGGGATGTTTTTATTTATTTCAATAACAGACCACCAGAATTAAAGAGTGCACTGAACTAAAAAATGGTTTTGTAAGACGACGGAGCTGGGGGGGGCAATGTATATTAAAAAGGGGGGTTCTTGGTATGCTATTTTGAGAACAAAGCCTCAAGGCCATTTCGTTAAAAAAAAATGGGGTGGGAGGGGCGCCTGGGTGGCTCAGTAGGTTAAAGCCTCTGCTTTCAGCTCAGGCCATGATCTCAGGGTGCTGGGATCCAGCCCCACATCGGGCTCTCTGCTCAGCAGGGAGCCTGCATCCCTTCCTCTCTCACTGCCTGCCTCTCTGCCTACTTGTGATCTCTGTCAAATGAATAAACGAAATCTTTAAAAAAAAATGGGGTGGGGCACAACCAGATGCCAAGACATGGAGCCAAAGAACCCTGCCTTGGTGGAGTGTCTCTGGCTTAAACCTCCCAAGATGTGGACCAGCTCAAGGGAGGCAGGCGTGTGCTACAAGAGGGATTTTTTTCTTGGGGGTGAGAAAAGGATCAATTTGGATTCTCTACTGCTAAAAGGTGGTAAACAGTCCCAAGGCAGCTTTCTGGAAAAGATTGGAAGAGGCAATCTTCCCAGAGCCCAAGCTGCAATGTACGTTTGGGTGCATTTGGGGAAAGCCATCCCAATTTGGATATATATTAAGAAAGATAATTTCTTATGTTCCTGGTAAGATTGGTAAATGTACCAGAGAGGTGTAAGGTGTCCCTTTTACCTTTCCTTCTCCTTTTAATTTTCTTCCTCACCAAACCACATTTCCCCGAAAATCCTTAGTGGTTACAACTGTGAAAAGGGCTGTCCGAAACTGGATGGTTCCTCTGTATAATATTGATTTAATCCTTATTAATTAACTCGCACATTTTTACATCCTTACTTTAGAGATGAACAGGAGTCTCAGAGGAGTTAAATAACTTGCTAAGATCACATAGCTAAATAAGCAACAGAGTTGGGGTTTGAATCTAGATTTGTCTGACTACAAAACATGACACTATACTACCTGTGCATATGCTATGTAGATACCTCAAATACATGTCCAAAGCCAAACTTAATTCTCCAATGTTTCCCCTGCCCGAAGTTATTTATCCTTTTAGGTTCTCATAGTTCAAAACACCACTGCTTACCAAGATGATCAAGCTAAGAATCTTGGAATATTCTTGAACTTCTGACTCTCACCACCATCACCCCCCCCACACACACACTCACCTACTCTCACCACTCTACTTCTTTTTCAAAAGTCCATCCCATCCTATCACGACTTCAGATTCGCCTCACATCACTTTCCGGGGATACTCTAACAGCATCTCACCTTATCTGTCTGCTTCCATTCTTGTTTCTGATTTATCAAAGCCACATATTTATGGAAATAATGTTATACAATGCGGAGATAAAACCTCATTTATCTAGCGGGCAATATTTCAGCTGACTCAACCTCCTACATCATAGCCTGAAACACCTATGTGAAAAACCCTAAATAGGAAATAGGAAATAGATACTGGATAAAATAGGTACTGGATAAAACCCTAAATAGGTAATAGGTACTGGAAAACCCTAAATAGCAATTCCAAACCCTGTGCCATGGAAAAGCTGAAGCTCTCAAAGACTCTACTGGATTCTTATTTGAAATGAATTTCACAATCTTAGTTGATGTTTTACAGCCTGCCTGTATCAGGTTTAGAAACAATAAGACTCAAAACAGGTGGAGCACTGCTGGGGGAGAACCATTTAAAGGTTTGCTGCTCAAAATCTGGACCCCAGACCAGCAATATCTGCATCACCCAGGATCTTGCTAGAAACTCAGGAAATCAGACCCCATCCCAGAACTGCTGAATCAAAAAGTGCATTTTAACAAGATCGCTAGGTAATTTGTAGGCACAGTAAAGTTTTAGGTATATTGATTTAAGCAAATTAGATATTTGAAAATCAAACTCTACAACAACGTGGGGGCAATTAATCATGTTTCCATCAAGACCTACATAGACATCTTAAAAAAAAATAAGCCCTGTTAAAGAATTTTAGATGACTGAATTGCTTTGTTAAAAAGTTTGTATCAGGGGGCACCTGGGGTGGCTCAGTTGGTTAAGCCTCTGCCTTCGGCTCATGTCGTGGTCTCAGGGTCCTGGGATCGAGCCCCGCATCGGGCTCTCTGCCCAGTGGGGAGCCTGCTTCCCCCCTCTCTCTGCCTGCCTCTCTGCCTACTTGTGATCTCTCTCTCTCTTTCTCAAATAAATAAATAAAATCTTTAAAAAAAAAAAGTTTGTATCAGGACATGCCCATTACATTTATCTAAGGCAGTGGTTGAGAACTAGGGTATTGGTTGAAGGAGAAATTGCTGCTATCCATGTTAAATCCCATTTATATATACACCACTCTAACCATCAAAATCGAAGTATGTACACAAGTGTCTCACATTCATGAAATGTTTTTGAAGAAAAAAAGAACTAGTGGGGAGTATTTATCAATCTTTTCACCAAATTAGCTCTAATGTAGAGGACAATGAACATATATCTCTGGAGGTCAAAGAGTCCACCATAATAAATTTCTTACATAGTATGTAAATATAAATTTATATATATATGTGTGTGTATATATATATATATATATATATATATATATATATATATAATTTATTTGACAGACAGAGATCACAAGTAGGCAGAGAGGCAGGCAGAGAGAGGAAGGGAAGCAGGCTCCCCGCTGAGCAGAGAGTCTGATGCAGGGCTCAATCCCAGGACCCTGGGATCATGACCTGAGCCAAAGGTAGAGGCTTTAACCCACTGAGCCACCCAGGTGCCCCTAAAATTTTATATATTTTAATGTTTAAATTTTTTTAATTCATTGCAAGAAGAGGCAATGAGTAAAAACCTCAATATTTGTTACAGCCTAGGGTGATAAAATTTCTCCAGATGTTACAGACCTTAATTAAAATACTTAATAAATGAACAAAAACTAGATGGGGGTGAGGGGAAAGGAATGTTCTTGCATCCCAACCGTGTCTTTAAATACATGGGAACCATTATGATTATTTGTAAGATAATACAAATTAACTTTTGCTAAACCTATAAATGAACTCTCTGAAAACCACTCAAGTTGGAGACTCCCTCTACATGTTTCTCCTGCCACTGCTAATCAGTTTATATTTTCATTATTATATGAAAGTAATAATAAAGTCTGTTGCTCAAACTATGTTATCAAAAAAGGAAGAAAATTCACAAGTGACATGGAATTCCTCTCCTTTGTATATGAAGAGAATAAAAAATATACATCTACACAAAGACTTGCACATAGTCATAGCAGCATTATCCATAATGGACAAAAAGTGGGAACAATCCAAGTGTTCATTAACTGATGGATAACCAAATATGGAATATCCATACAATGGAATATCATTCATCAATGAAAAGGAATGAGGTGCCGATGCATGCTTTAAACATGAATGAGCCTTGGAAATATTATTCTTAATGGAAGAAACCAGTCACAAAAGAGCACACACCTACTGTATGGTTCCATTTATGTGAAATGTCCAGAATAAGCAAACCTACAGATTGAAAGCAGACTGGTGGTTGCCTGAGGCTGGGGATAGGAGCAGAAATTGACTGAAAATAGGTATGAGGGAATTTTTTGCAGTGATAGAAAGTTCTAAAACTGGATTGCAGCGACAGTTGCACTACTCTATACATTTGACAAGCACTGTGGAACTGTACATTTATAATGGGCAATTTTTTGGATGTTAATTATACTTCAATACAGATGTTGAAAGTTTAAAAATTATAAATTCCACCCCAAAAAGAACCCCCCACAGAATAAGAAATAAGAATATACGTCAAGGGACGCCTGGGTGGCTCAGTGGGTTAGGCCGCTGCCTTCGGCTCGGGTCATGATCCTACGGTCCTGGGATCGAGTTCCGCATCAGGCTCTCTGCTCGACAGAGAGCCTGCTTCTCCCCTCCCCTCTCTGCCTGCCTCTCTGCCTACTTGTGTGATCTCTGTCAAATAAAAAAAATAAAATCTTTAAAAAAAAAGAATATAGGTCAAGTTTATTGTGTGTCATCACATAAATACACCTGGCATATTGCTTCATAAGACATATGTGCATCCAAGACATATGTGTATCCTGGTTGGATAATCATGACTCTGAGGTCTCCCAAGCATGTTTACTCTTCCCATGTTTGACAAAAGAGATGCACTTAACTCATTAACAGCATCCCAACAACCATATTGCCAAAGAGAATGCTGAAGGAGAAGAAAACTTTAAAGTAATAAAATGGGTTTATGTCTTGGGTAGTATAAAGACGGACTGGCATCAATGTGTTTTTCTAAACTTGTATTAGCAGTGGTCAAGCTCATTATTTACCTTACTGACATTGAAAAATAATTCATGGTAGTTCAATTATATTACAAACAGCAATTCCTCTCTATGTAATGAAATGTATAAATAAATATGATGCTAAAGTTTTAGGTTTATTCATCAAAGATATCAATGACCATTTATATCAACCATTTTTTCCTCCCAAATCCAATCACATATGAATAGTATAGGCTAACTGAACTAAACACCAGACACAAACTTGTATTGGAATATTTTATTTACATTTTATATTTAAAGAGAATCAATACAAATCGGGAAATATTTACAGCATTTCAAATCAGTGTACAAGAATGCAATGGTTTTGTCCATTCTACATTTAGCAAACAAAAATAACATGTCTGTTCAGCTTTTGCCTAAATTCTGCTGGGATTTGCACTGGAAACACAACTTTAAAACCAAGATAAGCCACACAGAATACAAATAAAGTGCATTTTTAAGTAGCTTTATTTCACTTTGGTGGATGAAAGCTTCAAACTTTATATTAAGGCACCTGGAATTCTCCCCCCACCAATTCTTTTTCAAACACCAAGAAAATGCATTCACAAAATTTATAGCTATATGGACAGAATTTTAGTTTATCTAATGTAATTTTAGCTCATTTAGGTAAAATGTAAACTCAATTTTCAAAGTTGACATTGTTTGGAAAACATTTTCTACAGACTAATTTCTGCAGACTATTCATACACAAAGACCAATTACCAATTTTTGTGTGACTTACTCATTATCATTTTCAAATTGTATGGTAATTTACATACTCTGCTTTTGAAAATCCCGTAACTGAGAAATAGTTATATAGCATTTTTATAAGGAAATTTTTTATCTATAATCTTGTATCAAATTGGTGTCATTAATATACCAATCAATCCAGTCCAGTCCATATTCTCTGATAAACTATGCTCAACACTCACATGAAGTACATTTAGCCTAATTCTAAAAAGAAATTGTTAAAATGAATATTTTGCTTTAATCTTGTTCTATCAACTTAATGTAGCCTAAAGAGACATTTCATGAAGTACTAGCCTAAGTTTGCATTGCTTTTTACATTACAATTCCAGATCAATATAAGCACCTGGATAAAAACCCTGACACATATAGCCCAAGCTAAAATAGTAGCATTTTTAATTAAGATACTATCATAAAATAAAGTGATTACAGCTACTCCACATTTTAAAAGCAACGTGTTTTATAAGAAAATTGTTATAAATGAAAAACATGACTACTTGAAGAGTTTTAAATGTTTAAAAATGTTGCTATCACTATTGAGAGGAAACTTGCCTATGAAAAACATTATGAGTTTGTGGAAAAAAGTTAATAGATTAAATATTTTAAGTAATTTAACTATAGCATAATATTAGTCATCTCAGCACTTTCAGTATCATTCTTATTTAATTAAGTTTATCCAGTTCATTAATAGTAAACTAGGCCCTGATTGGCAGTTCTGTTATTACTAAGGTTTCAAGTTTTCTATTGACACAGATTTTAGGATTTAATTTCCCGAACAGCAGTCTCTTGATCAGGAGTTTCATCTTCTTCAAAGGTTGGATTGTCAACATGAGGAACAACATCCACTGCCACGGAACTTGCCTCATGGTTTACCAGCTGGAGATTTTCATCTTTAAAAAGAAATGGCAATTTTAGGATGATTTCACCCCTCTCTTAAGACAAAATTCAACACTCACATCTAAGAAGCCTTTCTTGTCTATCATACTCTGATTATCATGCTCATTCCCTATTCCTTTAATAATTATATGATTAGGCTATGTCTTACATAAGGCATATATGACCTTATTAAACTGATTTATTATTACTCTTTCTTTTATTCAGATGTGTGGTTACTTCCACTTAATATAATTATAGCCTCCTTAAAAGCAAAAGTTATGTCTTCTGCTGCTTTTCCATCCTTAAACCTGGCTTTGCATTTCAATCACCTGGGTGCTTTAAAAAATTACCTATGGTTTTTCATATGCACAGATAGGTATACAGACTTAAAAACAAACAAACAGGAAGGTAGAGGGAGTTCCTCAAATGGAGTACAAACAGTAACAGATGAACATAATTACATAATAGAGGAAATATAGAACCCATAGAACCATCCTGGAAACAGTGGGGAAGAAAAGAACTTAACCTAAGTAACTTTGGAAAACAATATTTTGACTATACCCTATAAGGCTAAAGACAAAAAGACACTTGTTAGTGAAATTGTGAGTTATATATAAGGAAAGGGGAAGGCTAGATAAACGCTGTGGTGTTTGAGTACAATCAGATGTATCAGTATCAAGCTCACTGTTTTTCAGATAGATAAATGTACATAGATGTGTGTGTATATTTGTCTGAGTACGTACACATATTTCCTAGCTTTGTTCACTGAGAGGGCTAATAGCAATGACATTCCCATAGCAGTGATCATACCTAGTGCCCAGGATCCTGGTTTTGAAGTACTGTTCTCTAAAAAGCTACTGACCCCCCCTGGATGATTCTAGGCTAGTGCAAGGAGAATATAAGATTAACCTCTTATAGCCTAGGAGTCAGCAAACTACCGCTTGCAAGTCAAATCAATAGTTAAGAGTGGTTTTCACATTTTTAAAAGGTTTTAAGTCAAACATCCCTTCCTCCCAATGCAGCAGAGACTTAAGGCCTTCAACGCCTAAAATATTTACTATCAGAACCTTTACAGAAAATTTTGCCAATCCCTGGCTTAGAACATCTTGTGGTACCAGAAAGTGTTCAAAAAAATAATGAAGCATGTTGAAAGAACTTAGAAACTACCTTGAGGGAGTTCCCAATGACCAAATCTATGACAATCTAAACAATGAATAAATCATGAGAATAACATTACAGAATAAAAGAAATATTTCTGAGTCCATACTATTTTACATAAATAATTGAATAAACAGAAAGGATAGCTTTTCCTTAAAATAGAAACTTAATTAACATAGAAAGAAGGATGGAAATAGAAAATTACCATTTGGCGCACATTTCAGTAATAATTATTGCAAGGAAAAGACATTGATTGCTAAAATTAGTGGCTAAAAGCATGAGAAACAGAACATATGCATAGTCTCCAAGTATCTCTCTAAAAGATAATACTTACAAAGGGAAAAACAGTAACTTTAAAAGGAGAAGCTTGGCAGACACCATCTTAACCAAGTAAGCAAAATTAAAAACCATCGGTAATAAGACATGAACATCATGTGCCCCATTACATGACAGGAGGCAAAGAAGGGCACAATACCATTTCTGTGGTATTCTTGTTAGAAATACACAATGGATAGTGAATTTAATCATTGGGAAACAGCAGACAAGTTCAAAGTGAGGGACATTCTACAAAATAACTGACCAGTAATTTTCAAAGTGTCAGTGTCATGAAAGACTAAGGAACAGTCACAGATTGGAGATGAAAGAGACATGATCATTAAATGCAATGTGGACTTCTCAACAAATTGGGTGGAGAAGAAATATATCCAAACATAATAAAGGCCATTTATGACAAGCTCACAGCGAACATCATACTCAATGATGTTCATCCTCCTGAAAGGCTGGAAGTTTTTCTTCTGAAACCAGAAACAAGATAAGGGTACTCACTCTTACCACTTCTATTCAACATAGTACTAGAAATTATAGCCAGAGCGATTAGTCAAGAAAAAGAATTAAAAGACATCAAAATGGAAAGGAAGAAGTAAAATTATTTCTACATGACATGACCTTATATGAAGAAAATGATTAAGATTCCACCAGTAGGACTGTTGAAGCTAATACATGAATTCAGTAAAATTGCAGGATACACAATCAACATACAAACACCAGTCACATTCCTATATAGTAACAATGAAATGTTTGAAAGAGAAATAAGGAAAACAATTCCATTTATAATGGCATCAAAACAATAAAATACTTATGAATAAATTTAACCAAGGAGGTAAAAGATATGTAATGAAAACTGTAAGACACAGATGAAAGATATTGAAGAAAATACAAATAAATGTAAAGATATCCTACGTTCTCGAATTATAAGAATACTGTTTGTTTTTGTTTGTTTGTTTTTGTTTTTTTATTTGTCAGAGAGAGAGAGAGTGCACGCACAAGCAGGCAGAGTGGCAGGGAGAGGCAGAGAGAGAAGCAGGCTCCCTGCTGAGCAAGGAGCCCGATGTGGGACTCGATCCCAAGACCCTGGGATCATGACCTGAGCCGAAGGCAGCGGCTTAACCTGCTGAGCCACCCAGGCGCCCAAGAATACTGTTTTAAATAAAAAGTGTTCATATACCCCAAAGCCATCTATAGATTCGATGCATTCCCTATCAAAATTCCAATGGCATTTTTCACAGAAATAACAATCCTAAAATTTATATGGAACCACAAAGATTCTGGATAGCCAAGGCAATCTTGAGAATGAATAAAACTGGAGGCATCATACTTCCTGATTTCAAATTATATTACAAAGCTATCATAACCAATATACTATCGTAACCAGTATACTGGTACAGAAACAGATACATAGACCAATGGATCAGAATTGAGGCCCAGAAATAAACCCATATATATGCAGTCACCCAATATTTGACATGGGAGCCAAGAACACTCAATGGGGAAAAGAGTATTTTCAATAAGTGGTGTTGGGTAAACTGGATATTCACACATGGCAGAATGAAAATGGATCCCTATCTTACACCAGTCACAAAAATGAACTCTAAATGGATTAAGGACTTAAATGTAATACCTGAAACTATGAAATTCCTATAAGGAAACATAGGGGGAAAGCTCTTTGACATTGGTGGAGGCAATGATTTTTTGTATAGGATGCCAAAAGCACAAATCAGCAAATAGGACTAAATCAAACTGAAAAGTTTTGCACAGCAAAAGAAACAGTCAACAGAATGAAGAGGCAACCTACAGAATGGGAGACAATATCTGCTTATCAGATACAGGATTAATATCCAAAATACAGAAGAAACCCCTACAACTCAGCAGCAAAAAAACAAATAATCTAATTAAAAATAGGCAGAAGAACTGAATAAATATTTTCAGAGAATACATACAAATGGCCAACAGGTACATGAAAAGATGATCAACATGACTAATCATCAGGGAAATGCAAATCAAAAACACAATAGGCTGGGGCGCCTGGGTGGCTCAGTGGGTTAAAGCCTCGGCCTCTGCCTTGGGCTCAGGTCATAATCCCAGAGTCCTGGGATGGAGCCCCGCATCAGGCTCTCTGCTCAGCAGAGAGCCTGCCTCTCTCTCTCTCTCTGCCTGCCTCTACCGACTTGTGATCTGTTTGTCAAATAAATAAATAAAATCCTTAAAAAAAAAGAGTTGCATGCTTAAAAAAAAACACACAAAACCCCCACAATGGGCTAATCACCTCACACTTGTTAGAACAGCTACCATCAAAAAGACAAGAGGTAAGTGTTGGTGCGGATGTGGAAAAAGGGATCCCCAGTGCATTGTTGGTGGGAATGTAAACATGCCTAGCCACTCTGAAAGATAGTATGGAGGTTCCTCAAAAAAATTAAAAGTACAAGTAATATATGATCCAGCAATTCCAGTTTGGGGTATATATGCAAAGGAAATGAAATCACTATCTTGAAGAGATTTCTGCACTTCCATGTTCACTGCAGCATTATTCACAATAGCCAAGATATGGAAACATCCTAAATATCTGTTGACAGATGAGTAGAAAAAGAAAACTTGATACACACACACACACACACACACACACACAGAGGAATATTATTCAGCTATAAGAAGGAAGGAAATCTTGCCATTTGTAACGACATGGAGAGCATTTATGCTATATGAAATAAGACAGAAAAAAGACAAATACTACACGATCTCACTTATCTGTGGAGTCTTAAAAAAAAAAGCCAAACTCAAAAGCAGAGAGTAGAATGGTGGTTGTTGGGGACTAGGGGTAGAGGGGATGGGGAAATGTTAATCAAAGCGCATTAACTCTCAGTTATAAGATGATTAAGTTCTGGAGATCTAATGTATAGCATGGTGACTACAGTTAACAATACTGTATTATAGACTTCTTAAAGTTTATACATTTTGCTATACTTACCTTTTTAATGTGTTATTACATTATCATTGACTATGTCCTTTTGCTGTGCCTTTACTCCCATGACTTATTCATTCCATAACTGGAGCCTGTAATTCCCCTTCCCCTCCCCCATTTTACCCATCTCTCTCCCCTTTGGCAACCATCACTTAGTTTTCTGTATTTATAGGTCTGATTATGCTTTTTGTCTATTTATTCCTTTTTTTTTAGATTCCACATGAGTGAAATAATATGGTATTTGTCTTTTTCAGTCTGACTGCTTTCACTTAGCATGATAACTTCGAGGTCCATTCATGTTGTTGCAAATTACATTATCTCATCCCTTTTTATAGTTATGTAATATTCCATTGTATTATATGGACCACATCTTCCTTATCCTTTTGTCTACTGATGGACACTTAGGTTGCTTCCATATCTTGGCTATTGGAAATAATGCTGCAATAAAACACAAGGATGCATATATCTTTTTGAATTACTGTTTTCATTTTCTTTGGGTAAATACATAGTAGTGGAATTTTGGATATACTTAAAAGTTGCTAAGGGGGTGTCTGAGTGGCTCAGTTGTTAAGCAACTGCCTTCAGCTCAGGTCATGATCCCAGGGTCCTGGGATCAAGCCCACATTGTGCTCCCTGCTCATCAGGAAGCCTGCTTCTCCCACTCCAGGCTGCTCCCCCTGCTTGTGTTCCCTTTCTTGCTGTGGCTCTGTCAAATAAATAAAATCTTTAAAAAAAGGTTTCTAAGAAAGCAGATCTTAAATATTCCACTACATACACACAAAAATTTGTAATTATGTGGTAAATTTGTTAACTAACCTTATTTGGTAATCATTTTGCAAATATAGGTGTATCAAATCATGTTGTACACCTTAAACTACACAATTTTATGTCAAATATATCTCAATAAATATTGGGGGGGGAGAGTAAAAGGGAAATGCAATATAGGATCCTGGGACAGAAAAAAGGACATTAGTGGGTCAATTGGTGAAATCTGAAGAGCTGACATTTGGTTAATAACATCTTATCAGTTAATTTACTGGTTCTAATAATTGTATATGGTTATATAATATGTTAACATTTGGAGAAGTTCAGTGAAGGATATATGGGCATTATGTATAGTATTTTTGAAATTTTTAATCAGCCTGAAATTATATCAAAATTAAAATAAAAAAAACAACTGTGCTTGGGCCCCACCCCTCATGGATCTGATTTAACCATTCTGGGGAAGAGCCCAGGCATCAGTAATGTTTAAAGATTTTCTTGAGTGATTTTAATATGCAGCTAGGGTTAAGGACTAGGGCCCTTAATTTAGTGGTTCTCAAAGTGTGGTCCCTGGATCCACAGCATCAGTATCACCTAGGAACTTATTAGAAACAAAAATTCTCAGGCCCTACTCCAAATCTTCTAAGTCAGAAAGAGGTGGCAGCCCATCTATTTTAACAAGCCCTCCAGGTGACTTGATGCATGCTCTAAGTTTTAAAACCAGTGCTCTAACAGAACTTACTGCAATGTTGGGACAAACAGACACTAACTAATCAACTCTGTTTCCAAAGTTATTTAAACTAACTATCACCACAAAAATCAGTAGCTAATACACAAGATACCCAAACTAGTAATACATAATCATAGATAAAATTAAAGTCTACTCTATATGGTAATTCATTCAACATCTATTTGAGTATTTACTATGTGATGGGCTGTTCTCAGTGTTGGATATACAATAGTGACTAATAAGACACTGCTCTTATCCAAAGGAACATTTAAAAGTTTTAATACAAATAAGTTTAATAAATGCAAAGATAGAAGGTCAATGGAAGCCGACAGTAGGGCTGAACAAGTGAGTCAAGAGAGGCTTTTCAAAGGAGGGTAAGTTTTAAAGGGGGAACAGGAATTAGACCAGTCTTCTGCAGTTTCTTCGGGTGGGGGAGAAGAGTGGAAGGAATGAGCAGAGAGAAAACAGTGGCTCAAACTATGACTGTGGAACTAAAGTTGGGAATTAGGGGATGGATTAAAGAAAAGGGATACTGAATCAATAAGAAAGAGAGGGAAGAAACTAGGATCTCCCTAGTTCCTGGTTTGAGGGACCTTAAGGGTGTTAGTACATCCAGATAAAGAATATGGGGGGAGAAATGTGGATGTTATTCATCCAGATAAAGAATATAAGGGGAGGAATGTGGATCATCATTTCATTTGTGTGTCAAATTCCCTGCAAAAACTGTTCTGTATGCTACCCTGCCTCACAAGAAGAACAGAAGACATAAAAAAGTAGATTGGAACTTAAAAAAAAAAAACTAGCCATAAACTGAATTATCCTGTACGCTCTCCTTTATCATCACTGAATTCTATTACCACACAGTTATGGAAACAAAAAAAATCACCTGGGGCAAACAGACAATGATTCTCTACTGTAGGTAGAATAATCCACGGATTATTATTAAGATTCTCAGGAGTACCTTGTACTCCAGGAAACATATGAAGATTAGATTACAAAAAAATACGAAGTATAGATTTGCATGATAGTATTCCCCATGACATCTTCAGCAATGATGTGTATTGTATTGCTAAGTCTACTGAGGATAAAGGCTTATATTAATAGGAAGCTGAAACTCTCACAAGTCATCTTAACATTTAGTTTTCTTCTACATCTACGCTAGGATTAGGTTACTTCAAGATGAGTATTGAGAAAACCATCAAACCAACAAAAACCATGAAAAATGTGGGAGTTGAAGAAAAGGAAACTAATTTCTGTATGAGGGTTTTCTCTTCCCAAGGAAAAAAAGAAATAAAATTCCCTGAAATTTCTCCACTGGTACATTACTAAGTTACAACACTGATTCACATGAAGTTTGAAAATAATATGTTCAATTTTAGTTTCCACAGTTTGTTCACTTCATGGTAATCAACAGGTGGCATAATCAACAGGTGGCAGCACATATTCTTATGCAGTTTCTGATCTGTGCAAAAATGGGTTCCTAAGAAGTTGTGTATAAATCAAGCTTTTGTAAACTGAATTCTATTTTATCACTTCAGGACTCATTTATCTTAGTTTCTGATTGCTCTATAATAAACAATGGCTTCTAAAGTTTAAAGTTCCTCCTCAGCCTCTGTAAGTTAATAACCAGTACTTAAATGCATCAGAGAGAAGCTATCCTATAAAAAAATCTTTTTAGTCAGTGAATAATGCCCACTCCTGATACATTTCATCTATTTCACATGCACTTGAATATGTGCCTTTTAAGTTAAGGTAGGGATGTGCCTTGCACTGCATCATTGTCACTAGAAAAAAACCTGGAATGTTTTTTACTTTCATTTAATGAAAGTAAAAGTAAGAAAGTAAGAAACAATAAAAAACAGGAGCACTCTGCCAGGCATATGCTCCACAATGGATCATTTGTGGGGCACTCACTGCCCCTCAGCATGATGCTTACTTGCGGACTGTACATGTTCTTCTAAAGGCGGTTCATCTGCTCCCTGAACAGAAGCATAGCCAGACGATGCAGTCTCACTGCGATTATCCTCTTCATGAGGAGATGCACTATTTGATGTTTCATTGGAAATGGGGACTTGTAAAGACACCGATCCATCTTCAACATCCACCTTTGGAAAGCAATGGAACAAATTAAAAGACTCTCAGAGCACATGTTTCCCCCTGACATGTCATTACAAAGTTTCTTCATAGGTAACTTATTATAGCAATGCTTCTTAACCTTTTAAACCTATAATCCCTTTTGACTATCACACACATCTCTTGCTGGTCCCAGCCGGAGCAGTTGCAGTAACTGGGTCCAAAATGGGGTGGAAGATGTTATAGGCAGATTGCTTTCACATCTGACGTTCATCTAGGTGATTCCAGTACTTCACAATATAATGCCTGCTACAGGGTAGGCACTCAACACAAACCAAAAACACAAAAAAACCTCTATCCTGAATCAAGTTCACCTCCAGCAGTTTTCAAAAGGCAGTTTCTGGCAAAATTCAAATGAAGTCTGAAGTTTAGTTAATAGTAATGGCCCAATGTCAGTTTCTTACTTTTGACAAACATATCACAGTAATGCAAAATATTAACAACAGTAAAAACTGGGTGAGGGGTATGGGGGAACTCTCTGTATTGTCTTTGTGAGTTTTCTATAAATCTAAAATTATTTCTAAATAAAACATTTATTTAACAACAACAATATCTCATGCTGTCCTCTAAGGTATTTGAGAATCAGTATCCCCTCTGTATCTCCTGAAGTCAGGAAGATTTTGTTGAGCTTGACTTTCTGTTGTTGGTGTATTGTAAAATAGGCAAGTTTTATTTCATTTACGAAATAGAATTATAATTTAATATTTATTATACTTTTTCAAAATACAGATGCTCATCTAACTACAAGTTCGGTTGCTGTGCAATAGTAAGACCAAAAATGCAAGATCTACCAGAAACCAGTTGGTAGTTTCTATGGTCATCACTTAAAATTCTGACCAAAATAATAAGAGGAAAGAAGAAGGAAAATGGAGGTAGTCCAACATGGGACCTTACTGTCATTATGATGTAAATAGGTCCAATTTTTGATATAAATCATAAGACTAGCATATTATGCTAAAAACTAAGGATGTTACTTTCCTGAAGGCCCAGGTACATAAATAACTTAAGTTCCTTCATATAAATAGTTTAGCAATGTTTACCTCAATTCCCAGAGCTTTGAGTATGTCACATTTGCACATGGGGCAAGTCCTATGTTCTAACAGCCATGGGTCAACACATGTCTTATGGAAAATATGGCTAATGAAAGAAAAAACACATAACTTCGTTATCAGTTGTGAAATAGCAACAACACTTGGCTTAATATATTAACAGGTTACCCTATATTTTTGTTTAATATTTTAATAGATGTCTTTTTTCTTTTAAACACACCATTACAGCATAAACACTACAAAGGAGCTAGAGAAACAAAATTCAGAAGTTACATGCCATGGTACTTTTAAAATATAAAAGCTTCATTACCTTAGCTTTAAAAAAAACTACTTATTACTTCAAAAATGGCTGTTACCCAACCTAAGACTTTGTTCAGTATTTCAGATCTTTATTATCTTGTCATCCCCCAACTCTAAAAATAGCACAGTCATTCTCAATAATATAGTACAACATAGTACAGAATACAAGACAATGCTGATACTTTAGGTCATGTGATAAGCTCTAAGAACACCGCTATTTAATAGCTAAAACCAAGAGTGTTAACAACTTTCAGGAGAAGGATAAGAGAAAACTAAAGAATAAAGACTTCCAAATAGGTGCTCACTGAGTTGATTTTATTTTTTTCCCTCATTAGGATTGTTAAAATGATTTTAAATTAAATAATACAGTTATGTGTGTGTGTGTGTGTGTGTGTATAAATTATGGTGCTGGCTAGGTTCTTAGTTTTATATGGAAATAGTTTCCAAATTATACCAGATTATGGGAACGCTATATAATTAGCCTTATACCAATTTCAATGATGTTAATATATAACATATATTATATAACATAATATATATGTTAATATATAACATATAATATATAACATAATATATATTTAAATGAAAATAAATACTTTCTTTACATCAATTTGGAAACATTCAAGGTAGTTTCCTTCATTCCAATCATTTCAATAAGCCAGATATTCTTACTGATGATATAAAAGAAAAATCAAACTTACTTGCAGGTTAAGATGCGCACCAAATCATTTGGTTTATATAGTTCAATACACACTGCACAACTATCTCCATCAGGGCCAATTTCCTATGAGCAAATAGTTATTGTTACTCTGATGGATAAGAAAAGATACATTAAACTACAAAGCAAGATCAGGATATATATGCACTTAAATTGCATAGATTCTTTCAATAAGCAATATAAAATTACTTAAACTTAACTGTAATCTAAAAAAATTTCAAACTTCTGGAAACAGAGTAGAAAAGTGGTTTCCAGAAGCTGCAGGATGGGGGAAATAGGAAGTAGGTGGTCAAAGTGTACAAACTTCCAGAAATAGTATGAATAAGGTCTGAGGCTCTAATGGAAAACATTGTGACCACAATTGATAACACTCTTTACAACTGAAATTTGAAGATCCTTTAGACTTAAAAAGGTAAAAGAATAAAGTCAACCAAAAGGGGGATAATACAAAGAGGAATAGGTAGCATTTATTTAAAATGCCATTTGTACAAGTTCTATAGCCATGTTTTCCCATTTAAGAAAAAATTAAGGCATAATTCATATGCAGTAAAATTCACTGTTTTTAGTATACAGTTTTACAGGTGTGAACAAATATGCAGTCACTCAATTCTCACTGCAATTAAGATACAGGATAGTTCTATGACCCCAACAAATTCCTCTATACTCCTTTGTAGTTAACCTCTACTCCCACTCCCATCCTCTGGCAACCAGAGGATCCTATACTTTTTGCTTTTCTCAAATGTCATATACATGGAATCGTGTATTATATTGCCTTATGAGTTTGGCTTCTTCCACTTAACACAATACATTTAATACTCATCTTGGATATTAAGCATATCATGAAGGTCTCCACACACTCTTTTGTATTGCTAAATGGTATTCTATGATGTGGATGTGCTACAGTTCGTTCATCCACTCACCATTAGAAGAACATTTGGGTTCTTTCCATTCTTGGTGATTATGAGTAAAGCTTCCATGAACAATTATGTACAGTTTTTATGTGAACATGTTTTTTTTTCTTCTAGGTTAAATACTAGTAGTTGAGATTTCTAGGTTCTTTGGAAAGTGTTATTTTTGGCTTCATAAAGAACTGCCAAATTGTTTTCGAAACTGGCTATCCATTGCATTCTCACCAGCAAAATGCATAACAGTTCCAGTTGTTCCACATCTGACCAGCTCTTGGGTATTGTCGGTTGTACTGGTTTAAGCCATTTTGATGAATGTGCTGTGGCATCTCACTGTGGTTTTAATTTGGATTTCCCCAGTGACCAATGATATTGAGCTTCTTCTTTATGTGCTTATTTGCTATCCATATATTTTCTTCAGTAATTGCCTGTTTTGCCCCCTTTTCCCTATGCTGTTTGTTTTCTTACTACTGAGTTTGAGAGTTCTTTATATAGTCTAGATATAGTCCCTTTTCAGGTATGTGATTTGCAAATATTTTTTCCCAGTCTGTGGCTTGTCTTTTCATTCTCCTAACCATGTTAAAAAAATAAAAGTTCTTAATTTTGATAAAGTCAGATTTCTGTTGCTTTCTTCAATGGGCTTGTTTTTGCTGTCATATCTAAGTAATCTATGCCTAACCCAAGTCTTGAAGATATTTCTATCCACAGATTTCTTCTAAGAATTTCATAGCTCTAGGTTTTATATTTAGGTCTGTGACATATTTTGACTTAAATTTTACAGACAGTATGAAGTACGGATTGAGGTTCATGTTTTTGCATATGGAAAGCCAATAATTGACTATACTTTTTCCATTTAATTGCCTGTGTCCCTCTGTTAAAAATAAATTGACCATATATGTGTGGGTCTATTTCTAGACTCTCCTCTGTCCCATTGATCTAAAGGTCTATCATTTCTCCAATACTACACTATATTGACTACTATATCTTTAAAATAATGCTGAAAATTAGGTAATATGAGTCATCCAAATTTGTTCTTCATTAAAAAAATTGTTTTGGTTACTCTAGTTCTTTTGTTTCTCCATATAAACTTAGCATCAATCTGCCAATAAGTACAAAAGATCCCGCTAGGATTTTAATTGGAACTGCATTGAATCCATGGGTTAGTTGGGGGGGTCTGACATCTTGACAACAGTGAGTCTTCTGACCCATGAACATGGCATATCTCTCCATATATTTGGGTCTTCTTTGATTTCTTCAATTGGTGTTTTCCAGTCTTCAGCACACAGATCGTGTTCATATTTTGCAAGATTTATATCTAAGTACAGAGTGGTTCAGGTGCTATTATAAATGGTAGTTTTTTTTTAAAGTTTTTTTTTATTTATTAGTTAGAGAGAGAGAGAGCGAGCACAGGCAGACAGAGAGGCAGGCAGAGGCGGAAGCAGGCTACCTGCCAAGCAAGGAGCCCGATGTGGGACTCGATCCCAGGATGCTGGGATCATGACCTGAGCCGAAGGCAGCCGCTTAACCAACAGCCACCCAGGCGTCCCTAAATGGTAGTTTTTAATTCAATACATTCTATAGCTGATACCTGTTTTATACACCAAAGGTAGTTCTTAACTGCTGTAAATCTAAAAATGGATGTTCAAATAAAGGGCAACTGTTAGCTGGCATTGTTTAGTTTCCTGTTTTTGTGGTAAAAAATGACCATAACTTTGTGGCTTAAAATAACACAAGTTGGTGTTTTTTGTTGTTGTTGTTCTAGAAATCAGAAGTCTAGAAGTCAATGTGTTGGCAGTGCTATATTCCTTCTGGAAGCTTCATGGGAGAATCCATTTCCTTGTCTTTTCTAGCTTCCAAAGGCTGTCTGTATTCCTTGGCTCATAGCCCCTTTCTTGCATCACTATAACCTCTTACTTCCATTGCCAAATATTCTATTTCAATGGAGTCAATTCTCCCTTTTCATCCTTCTTATAACAACAATCAAATGATTACATTTAGGACCCACCTGGATAATCCAGGATAATCTCCCCATCTCAAGATCCTTAACTTGATTTCATCTGCAAAGTCAGGTTTCTGCCATATAAGGTAATATTTACAGGTTCCAAGGATTAAAACCTAGATAACTATGGGGGTCAACGGCCATTATTCAGGTTACCTACCTCCACCATCAAAAAGATTTTTAAAAGTCAGTAAAATTTATAAATTCCATGAAAAGCATACTTTGAAAGAACATTTAGTTTTAACAATAGCTTGGTAGCATTGCTTGAAGACAAACAGCATTTAGAAGTCAAATATGTACCTTGTCTCCTTGTTTCAGTGTGCGTAGTTGAAGCCTTCCAATAGCTTTTTTAGCATCTGCCTTTAATTGTCTCTGTAATAGAAACAGCACGTATTAGAAAAAAACTATTTTTAAAAGGAATAGAATGAAAAAGGTAGAGAGGATTAATAAATATCTATCAGGTACAAGTAAATGTATAAGTGAATTTTTAAAGATATACTTTAATTAACCATAATAACTGTCCCATTTATGTGCTATCAGGCAGGATTTTCAAATTACTAAAACTTTTCACTTATGATTCCCTACATTCTTAAATAGCACCTTTGGGCTACAATGACAAATCTGCTATTCCAAATGTATTCAGATGCTATGAATTTTCAAAACAATTTTCCTATTTTCAGCCTTTGAGTATCTTAAAATGCATCTTTTCCCATTTCTTTTTTGAATCGTGTGTTGTTTGGTAGAAAGTACACGGGATTTGGATTTAAATGGACCTAGATTCAAAATTTCTGTTTGTCATTTACTAAGTGAATAATCCTGAACAGGTAATTAAATTGTTGAGCATTTTTACTCACCTATAAGATGAGGATAATACCAGTCCATACAGTGCTATTTCGCATTAGGGGGAAAATTGTTGTTTATAACCACTACTGCCTTATTATAAGGAGGGTGGATTCTGAAAGTAATAAGCCTTGCTTGTTTCACTGAACATATATGTACACCATTCCAGTTACAAAAAACCAAGTCCAGGGCTCATTTTGAGAATAAGGACTAAAATATTTATAACTAGATCAGAAGTGAAGTTGGGGGATTCAAGATGATGATGTAGGAAGATCCTGAATTCACTTACTCCCACAGACACAACTAATTACTTGTGCAATATATGGAATAATTTCCTCTGAAAAGAGCTGAAAACTTGATAAACAGAACCTCCATAACAAAGGATAAAAGAATAGCATCAACATGGGTGAGAGAGGCAGAGGCATGTTCTCACCAAAACCAGACAAACAAAACAAACAAACCCACCCCAGATACAGTGATCCACAATTGAGAGGGATCTCACAAATACGGAACTTTTCCCAAAGAAGCAATGGGTCTGTGCTTCACATTAGACACCTCAGACCCTACATTTTGCATAGGTGAGATAAGCCCCCCAAATGCCTGGCTTTGAAAACTAACTAGGGTTAGTTCCAGAAATATAGGGAACAGAGAATACCCTCTCAAAAGGCTCATGCACAGATTCAATCACCACCAGACCCAATGTAAAAACACCAGTTTGGAGTGTCCACCAGAGAGCCAGAAACTTGTTGGGACTCTACTGGGGGATAGAGACACTGGCAAGTGTCATTTTTTGATAACTCATCCTAACTTGCTGACACTAGTACTGGCAGTGCAATTTGGAACTCTTCCTCTAGCCTGTTTGTACTAGAGAGTATACCCCACTGAGGGCCCCATCCATCCCCATGCCAGAGTTGTGGCCCCACCAAAGCAGGGAGTAAAGCACAGTTCACACAGGCGTCATCCCTTGAGGGTCTGGTGCAGAAGGCCAGGGGCATAGCACTTCTGAGCTCTATGGGATATCTCTTATACAAGGCCACTCCTTCAAGGCTGGGAGAGATAGCTGATTTTCTTAATTCACAGAAATAAACACAGAGCATCAGGCAAAATGAGAGGAATATGTTCCAAATGAAAGAACAAGGTCTAGAAACTTCAGAGAATTTCAACAAGAAGAACCCAGAGACATCCACACCAAGAAACACTATAATTAAAATGGTAAAAGTTAAAGATAAAGAAAGAATTTTAAAAGCAGCAAGAGAAAATAACCTGTTACCTATAGAGGAAACCCCATAAGTCTACTAGCAGATTTTCACAAGATTCTTTCAGGCGAGAGGGGAGGAAAAAGGAAAAAAAGGTCCAAACAAGAATTCTCTAACAGCAATGTAATCATTCGGAATTGAAGGGAAGATTAAGATGTTTCCAGAAAAGAAAAAAATAAACAAATTCATGACCATTAGTTCAATCTTACAAGAAATGTTAAAGGGACTTCTTTAGGCTAAAAAGAAATAGCACTAATCAAATAACAAGAAAATTTACAAAAGTAAAAATTTCACTGGAAAAGGTAAATATATAGAAAAGATAGTGGATTAATCATTTACAAAGCAAATATAAGATCAATAGCCATTAGTAGTAAATTTAACTATGACTACAGTAATTATTTAAGGGTTTCAAAAAACAAAAAAATACAAAATGTGACATCAAAGATATGAAATGTGGGGAGGGGACTAAAAAGTTTTGGAATGTGTTCAAATTTAAGTTCCTAACAACTTAAAACCAATCATTATATACATATATGTTACATATAAAATTATGATAACCACAAGGAAAAAATTTTAGTAAATACACAAAATAAGAAAGAAATCTAAATATAACACTAAAGAAAGCCATTAAACCACAAGGGAAGAGAAGGAGAGGAAGGAAGGAAGTAGTTTCTTCCAAAAATGCCAGAAAACAAGTAACAAAATGGCAGTAAGTACATACCTATCAATAATCACTTTAAATGTAAATGGACTAGATTTTTCAATCAAAAGGCACAGAATGGGTAAACGGATTAAAAAAAAAAAAAGACCCAACTTTATGCTGTCTACAAGAGACTCACTCCAGAAGTAAAGATACAGCGTCTGAAAGTGAAGGGATACAGATATTCCATGCAAATGGAAACAAAAAGAAAGATGGTCTAGGTATACTCGTACCAGATCAAACAGATTTTAAAATAAGATCGTAATAAGGGACTGTAATAAGGATTGTAATAAAGAAGGGCATTACATAATAAAGGAGTCAATCCAGCTAGAAGATATAACATTTACAAATATACATGCACCTATCACAGAAACACCAGTATATATAAAGCAAATATTAACAGGCCTACAGGGAGAAATTGGCAGCAATACACTAATGGTAGGGAACTTTAACACTCCATTTACATCTTTGGATAGATCATCCAGACAGAAAATCAATAAGAAAACATCAGCCTTAAGCAACACATCAGATCAGATGGGAGATAATATATATAACATTCCATTCACATAGCAGAATGCACATTCTTTTCAAGCGCACATGAAACAGTCTCCAGGATAGTTCACATGTTATGGCACAAAATAAGTCTCAAATTCAAAAAGATTGAAATCACATCATGTATCTTTTCCAACCATGATGGTAGAAAACTAGAAATCAATTAAAGAAAAGTGGAAAAAAGACCTAAAAATGTAGAAATGAAACATGCTACTGAACAACCAATGAGTCACTGAAAAAAAAAATCAAAGAAAAAAATTTAAAAATACCTAGAGACAAATGAAAACAGAAATACAAAATACCAAAAACCTATGTGGTGTAATAAAAGCAGCTCTAAGAGGGAAATTCATAGTAATATAGGCCTACCTCAAGAAACAAGAAAAATCTCAAACTAGTAACTTTACATCTTAAAGGAAATAATAGAAATCACAGTGGAAATAAGTGAAACAGAGACTAAAAAGACAATAGAAAAGATCAATAAAACTATGAGCTGGTTCTCTGAAAAGATAAACAAAATTGATAAACCTTTTGCTACCCTAGCCATGAAAAGAGAGCAGATTCAAGTAAATAAAATCAGAGATGAAAAAGAATTTATAGCTGATACCACAGAAATACAAGGATCATAAGAAACGACTACATTTATATGCCAACAAGTTAGACAACCTGGAAAAGATGGATAAATTCCAAGTAACACACAGTCTTCCAAGTCTGATTATGAAGAAATAGAAAATCTGAATAGACCAATTTCTAGTAAGGAGATTAAATCAGTAATGAAAATCCTCCCAACAAACAAAAGCCCAGGACCAGATGGTTTCACTGGTGAATTCGACCAAACATCCAAAGGATATTTAATACCTATGCTTCTCAAACTCTTCCAAAAATTGAAGAGGAAGGAACATTTTCAAACTCATTTTACAAGGCCAGCATTAATGATACCAAAAACAGACAGGGACACTACATAGAAAGAAAATTACAGGCCAGTATCTTTGAGAAACACAGATGCAAAAATCCTCAACAAAATATTAGCAAACTGGGCGCCTGGGTGGCTCAGTGGGTTAAGCCTCTGCCTTCGGCTCAGGTCATGATCTCAGGGTCCTGGGATCGAGGCCCGTATCGGGCTCTCTGCTCAGTGGGGAGCCTGCTTCTGACCTCTCTCTCTCAAATAAATAAAATCTTTAAAAAAATTAGCAAACTGAATTCAACAAAACAGTAAAAGGATCATTAAGCACAATCAAGTAAAACTTATTTCAGGGATATAAGGATGGTTCAAAATCTGCAAATCAACCTGATACACCACATTAATAAAATGAAGGAAAAATCATATGATCATCTCAGTAGATGCAGAAAAAGCACTGACAAAATTCAACATCAATTTATGATAAAAACTCTCAACAAAGTGGGTATAGAAGGAATATATCTGAACCTAATAAAGGCCATATATGACAAACACACAGCTAACATCATATTCAATGGTGAAAAAACTGAATGTTTTTCCTCTTAGATCAGGAACAAGACAAGGATGCCCACTCTTGTCACTTTTATTCAACATAGTATTAGATGTCCTAGCGACAGCAATAAGGTAAAAAAGTGGAATAAAATGCATCCAAATAGGAAAGGAAGAAGTAAAACTGCAGATGACATGATACTGGTATATATAAAACCCTTTAGTTTCCACAAAAAAAACAGCTGTTACAATAAATGAATTCATTAAATTTGTAGAATACCAAATCAATATAAGAAATCTGTTATACTTCCATATACTAATAATCAACTATCATAAAGGGAAATTAAGAAAGCAATCTCATTTATAATTGTATCAATAACAATAAAATAGCTAGGAACAAATTTAACTAAGCAGGTGAAAAACATGTACACAGAAAACTGTAAGATGGAAGAATCTGAAGACAACACAAATAAAAGGAAAGCTATCCCATGCTCATGGATTGGAAGAATATTGCTAAAATGACCATACTACCCAAAACAATCTACAGATTCAATGCAATCCCTATCAAAATTCCAATGGCATTTTTCAAAGAAAAAGAATAATTCTATAATTTATATGGAACCACAAAAGATGCCAAACAGCCAGTGCAATCTTAAGAAGAACAAACCTGGAGGTATCATGCTCCTAGATTTCAAACTATACTACAAAGCTATATAGTAATCAAAACAGTATGGTATTGGCATAAAGACAGACACAGATCAACAGAACAGAATTTAGAGCCCAGAAATAAGTCCACACATATGCAGACAATTAATTTATGACAAAGGAGCCAAGAATATACAATGGAAAAAGGACATTCTCTTCAAAATGGTGCTGGGGGAAAACTCGACAGCCATATGCAAAAGAACAGAAACTAGATAACTATCTTATATCATACATAAATTAAAATAAAGACTTGAATTTAAGACCTGAAATGATAAAAATAAGAAGAAAACATAGGCAGTAAGCTCCTTGATAGGGGTCTTAGTGACAGGTTTGTGGATCTGACTCCAGTGGCAAGGAAAACAAAAGCAAAAATAAACCAATGGGACTATATCAAACTAAAAACCTTCTCCACAGCAAAGGAAACCACCATCAAAATGAAAAGGCAACCTATTCGATGGGAGAAGATATTTGCAAATCATATATCCAATAAGGGGTCAATAGACAAAATATAGGAAAAACTCTTAGACTTCAACAATAAAAAACCAAACAACTTAATTTAATGAGGGCCCAGAAAGTGTGAAAAGACGTTTTTCCAAAGAAAACATACAGATGGCCAACAGGCACATGAAAGATATTCAACACCACTAGTAATTAGAAAAATACAAATCAAAACCATAATGAAATACCACCTCACACCTGTTAGAATGGTTATTATCAAAAAGATAAGAAATAACTAATGTTAGATAGGATGTCAGAATGTAAGCTGGCACAGCCACTAGGAAAACAGTATGAAGGTTCCTCAAAAAATTAAGAATAGGGGCATCTGGATGGCTCAGTCAGTTGAGCAAGCCCAACTCTTAGTTTCAGCTCAGGTTAGGATATCAGGGTTTTGAGACTGAGCCCTGCATCAGGCTCCATACTCAGCATGGAGTCAGTTTGAGATTCTCTCTCTCCCTCTCCTCATGCCCCCCCCCACTCTCTCTCTAAAATAAAATAAAATCTTTTAAAAAATTAAGAAGATATCAGTCATATTATCTGGCTGTTCTACTTCTGGGTATTTATCATAAGAATACAAAATCACTAATTCAAAAGGATACATGCACCCCTACCTTCATTACCACATTATTTATAATAGCCAAAATATGGAAACAATCTAAATGTCTATCAGTAGACGAATGGATAGAGTATGTGGTACACACAGAGCAATACTATCCAGCCATAAAGAATGAAAACTTTTCGCTTGTGATAAGGATGGACCTTGACAATATTATAAGTGAAATAAGTCAGGGAGAGAAAGACAAATACCCTATGATTGCACTCATATGTGGAATCGAAGAAAAAACAAACAAAATAATATAAAAACAAACTCACAGATACAAAGAACAGATTGACGGTTACCAAAGGGGAAGGGGTTGGGCAAAATAGGTACAGTAGGTCAAAGGAATGGTGTGATTCATGATTACTACTGAAACTAGACTTTTGGTAGTAATCATTTTATAGTGCATACAGATGTCAAATTATGTTGTGCATCTAAAATGTAAGCTTATATATCAGTTTTACCTCAATGGTAATACAGGAAGTGAAGGTGGGGTTTAGGAGGAAATCTAAGAGGTAAGGGCAAAGTGAGAATGAATCAATGAAAGACTGCCCCTCTTTATGTGGTGAAGTGGCCACATGGAAAAAACTTTCCCAGGTGGTATGAGATATTTAGGGTTGATTTAAAATTATTTGTAATGTTGCAAATAAATCCTTCTTCCCTTTCAGTTAATATCTATCACACGCACAAATGCCTCAAGTGAATATAATATATGTGTAAATTGAAGCAAAGTCTAGCTTTCACACTTGGGTGGACCCTGTTTAAAGCATAGAGACACAGCATGAGCAGCATGGTAAGATGATTAGCAAACCTCCTATTTTGTAGTGTAAAAAGAACTTAGTAGAAATCCAGCAAACAGTAGGCACTCAGAACCAGAGGTCACTGTGAGTATGTACCTCCATCCCTAGCAGGAAAACTCCCAAATGACATGAAGAATATGTGAAAATTAAAGATAATGTAAGGGAAGTATATAGCATCATGCCTGGCATATAGCAGACACTCAATAAAATGTTTATTAAATGAAAATATAGGGGCACCTGGGTGCCTCAGTCAATTAAGCATCTGCCTTCGGCTCAGGTCATGATCCTGGGGTCCTGGGATCGAGCCCCACATCGAGCTGCCTGCTCAGTGGGAAGCCTGCTTCTCCCTCTCCCCCTCCCCCTGCTTGTATTCCCTCTCTCACTGTGCCTCTCTGCCAAATAAATAAATAAACAAAATCTTTAAAAAAAAAAAAAGAAAGAAAATATAGGGCACCTCGGTGGCTCAGTTGGTTAAGCAACTGCCTTTGGCTCAGGTCATGATCCTAGAGTCCTGGGATTGAGTCCTGCATCAGGCTCCCAACTCCATGGGGAGTCTGCTTCTCCCTCTGACCTTGTCCCATCTTATTCTCTCTCTCACTCTCTAATCAATCTTTTAAAAAATGAAAATATAAACTACTATTCACCAATAAGCATAACATGTTTTTGTAACCTGTTTATATATATCTGTAGCAAATATACTTTGGAAGGGAATAATCCATGGGTATAGGTATATGAGGAAAATCCTTAATGCCCCAACCTGCCTCCTATATACCATTTTGTGAAAGGTATTTAGCTTAATGCCAAGGAGATTACCAAACTATTACTTTGCTGACTTAGGAACAGCAGAAACTTCTTAGATTCTTACCTGATGAGCAGAAATAGCTTAACAGAAAGTTAATAGGAAGGCCTAGCTAGTTCTTTGAAGGAAAACATGCTAATTGAGACCTTTCACTCCCACTTTGGGACTTAACTGTGAATTAACTCAAAAGGTCAATTCAGGGGCACCTGGGTGGCTCAGTCGATTAAGCATCTGTCTTCAGCTCAGGTCATGATCTCAGGATCCTGGGATGGAGCCCAACGTCAAGTCGGGCTCTCCACTCAATGGGGAGTCTGTTTCTCCCTCTCACTCTCCCTTTGTACTCACTCTCTTTCTCTCTCCCAAATAAAATCTTTAAAAAGGGCAATTCAACAATGGTAGCTTATTTTATGCACACGTGTTTTCTGTTGTTATTTGCATCATAAGTAAATAATAGAGGATCTATTGATCTCAGGATCTTTAGAGTTGGAAAAACTCTTAGAATTCACCTAGCCTGGGGCGCCTGGGTGGCTCAGTGGGTTAAGCCTCTGCCTTCAGCTGAGGTCATGATCTCAGGGTCCTGGGACTGAGCCCCGCATCAAGCCCCACATCGGGCTCTCTGCTCGTCAGGGAGCCTGCTTCCCTCCATCCCCACCCCCCTGCCTGCCTCTCTGCCTACTTGTGATCTGTCAAATAAATGAATAAAAATCTTAAAAAAAAAGAATTCACCTAGCCTGATACCTAATCTGGCGGATAAGAAAACTGATGCTTACAGTGGAAGACAGCCTTGCTCAAAACCTCAGAGTTGGTTACTGTCAGTCCCACGAACACCTGGAGTTAAGTGTTCCTTCCCTAATATCAAGGTAGCATCTTTTTTTTTCCTTCACTGTGGCTTGCGCCAGGAAGCTAGTACTACTTCTTTATATTTATGCAGTTATTTTATAATTTAAAATTGTTTTTGATGTCTTAATAAACATCAAATCTTTTAAAAAAATGGACTCATTTAGGGGCACCTGGGTGACTCAGTGGGTTAAAGCCTCCGCCTTCGGCTCAGGTCATGATTCTAGGGTCCTGGGATGGAACCCTGCATCGGGCTCTCTGTTCAGCGGGGAGCCTGCTTAACCCCCTCTCCCCCGCCACCTACCTCTCTGCCTACTTGTGATCTGTCTGTAAATAAAATCTTAAAAAAAATTGGACTCATTTAGTCCTAACAACTCCCTGAAGGAGATAATACTATCATTTTAGAGATGACCAAATAGCAGTTTGGATAAGTTAAATAACTCATCCCAAAGGGCACACAGCCTCTAAATGACAGAGCTGTTACTGGGACTCTGCTCTTCATCCTTCAAATTCCCTGACAAAACATCTGTAATTCAGCTACCTTTTGAAGTTTTTCCAATTCCTGGATTCTATAATCTGTGAAATTGTGGCCAGTCCTTATAGTGAATAACCAGTATGCCTAAGGGTCCTGGCCCTGGCCTAGACTTCCAAACATCAGTACTTTCTTTTCACATAGAGATGAGCTATTTAGAAACCTAGATGTGAAAACTGCAAATGGTTAAAAAAGAAAAAAAAAAGGAGGCAAGAAGGAAAACAGGAAAAGAAGAAAAAAAAATGTAGTTGATGGGAAGTCATTGACAATCATTTTGCACTTTGTCTTTACAGCACTTCTGATATAAACAAAGTGTGACACAGCTGGGGAACTAACTGTACTCACAAGGAAGTGATACATCTCTAGTGTATTTACTTGAGTCTACGTAGTCTGATTTCTCATTCCAAGATATTCAATACAACATAAGTGCCTGAGTCTCCAGTGCTAATGCTTATTAATTTATTAGTAATGTGAAATATATAACTTTGTTTAATTATATGCAAGACTAATGCAAATTTGAGGCCTGGGCTCAAAGGCAAGCTTGAAATGGAATGTCCAAGTCTACACTTATGAGATTATTAGAACAGAACTCACATTAAGACCAATGCTTTAAAAAAAAAAAAGACCAACACTTAAAAAAAAAAAAAGCCAGGAGGTTATAAAAACAGGGCAAAAATCGAAGACGCCGGACGATCCTAGGCAAGGGACTTGATTTTGAAGGATCTCTAAAAGAGTTTCATCACAGTATAAACCAATGTTTAACAAAGCAGCTTTGGAATTTAAAAAAAACCCTTCAAAAGGAAATTCAGGTAATTCCAATAACTCCTACTGAACTTTTATAAAGAAAAGCAAAGCCATTTTCTTTAAATATGGATGTGAGACACATGATTTTGGTAAGAAGCACAAACTGTTTTTAGAGCTTGACTGAAGATCACTCACAAAGCTGCCATTAGTAATCAAAATAGTTCACTATCATACTGACAGCAAGAGTTTCCAAGATGCATTCATTCCTCTAAAAACTGAAATATGAGAACATTAAGATTAAGCAGTTTATATTAAATACATATGTTTGGATATATTACTTAAATCATACTTCTGGGTGCCCAAATATGCCTCTACATTTTAAAAAAATGTGTCCCAAAGCAAACTGTAATTTATTGTTTTTAAAGATTTTATTTATTTGATGGAGAGGTCACAAGTAGGCAGGGAGGCAGGCAGAGAGGGGGGGGG
>ML100012.1:123322-148867 GCA_003697995.1 Taxidea taxus jeffersonii
GGGGCTGGATCCAAGGACCCTGGGATCATGACCTGAGCCCAAGGCAGAGGCTTAACCCACTGAGCCACACAGGGGCCCCGAAAACTGTAATTTCTATTTTAGCCTTTAAAAACAGAACTTCAAGCATATATCTAGTTTGTCACACAAATTACATTGGACACTTTTTCGATGCCTTTCCACCATTTCAGAATTCCCTCCTACCTTATAAATTCCAATAGCACATTGTTTCTACCTCTTTTTAAAAAAACATATTTAGTATTTGAGGGAGAGTGTGTGTGTGCGCACACAAGTGGGAGGAGCGGGGGTGGGGTGGGGGTGGTGGATAAACAGACTCCCTGCTAAGCAGGGAGCCAGTGAAGCTCGATTCCGGGACCCTGGGATCATGACTAGAGCCAAAAGCAGCTGCTTAACCAATGGAGCCACCCAGGCATCTCTCTACTTCTTATCATATTCTGTAATTGTACCATTCACGTGTCTTTCTCTCCTACTAGATTGTGAGTAGCTGGAGGACTGCCATAACCATTTTTTTAAAATTTCCCATAGAGCCTAGTAGTTGCTCAAAGAATAGCTTCTGAATTTAGAAATCAAAACAGATTTTCATGATCTTCTCATCCAAGTCACAGTTGTACCCATTAAAAGCCTCTACCCCATAAAATCTGGAGAAACAAAGGTTTAGGGAATAGGTATTGGCCCCCACCATGGTCAGGATCAACGCTAAGCTTTTTTACATGTGTCATCTTGTTTAATCATTAACAACCTTATGGAATAGGTATTTTAATATCCAAGATTTACAGACAAGAAAAGGTTCAGAAGCTTGACTAAAGTCCAGGCAGCTGGTTAGTTGCAGAGCTGTGATTCAATTCAAGCCCAGGTTCTATCTGGCTTTAAAGTCCATGATCTCTCCACTACAGTACACTGCTTTCATTGTGTAATAGCAAAGAAGCCTTTAAAAGGCTTCACATTCCTTGTGAAAAATATAAATGAAAGAAATAAGAAAAAAAGCCAAAAACCTCAAAGTCAGCTACTATCCAATCTTCAGATCCTTCTTAAATTTGCTACTTACTGTGATTTGGGGAACTCTTTTAAGCAAGTATTTTATACCAACATACTCTCCCTGCCTCCTCTCCAATCCAAAGAGATACCTGGAATAAGAATATTTGGCAAGAGACTTGAAGACTAATTCAAAAAAGCTTGGTGGTCGGACAGTTTTCTTAACAGAAGCTTAATGTCATTACTCTATTGAAAAGCTGTGATCATTCTAGTCACTGAAGAATCTTGGCTACATATTTTTCTTAGTTCTGAGTGAGACTTTATTTGGGCTGAAAATGAAAAGTCAAGCCACTTCTTATCCTATATTACAATGTTCAATTTTTAAATTATAAACTCAGAGATATTCCACTTAGTCTATTTTTGTATTTACATCTAATTAAGTAAAATAAATGTCCCAGGCTGGTGATTTGTCAACCAGGTTTTGGGTCCCAAGGCATTCAGCTTTTAGCATAACTGAAACTCACATGAATAACACGAGGCATGTATTCAAACATAAGTACTTGATGGGGGGCAGGGTATGCAAAAGCAAGAAATGAGGGCGGATATGAGCAAACCAGATTTTCTTGTTTGAAGTCATCACTTCTTTTAAAATAAAATTTTTTCATAAAAGTTTGACCCAGAATTTATACAACACAATCAAGATTCATGGTAACAGGATTCTTTTCCTCAGATCTATTCCTGTGAACAAAATCAATGTCTGAGTCATGTGGCTGTTCAGATATATGAGAACTGAAAGAAATCTTTTTTTTTTTCAGCAAAAAACCTATGTATAATATTTTAATGAAGCATTCCTAAAGGAAAGAAGAGGTACAAACTATAATACAGTTTCCCATAAGTCTATGGAACTATGGAGATGGGGATAGAGAGGAGTACAGACTACTTGCCTGAAGGTGATCACTGTGAACAGTATGATGAAATGTATTATAAGGAAGAGCAGTGAGGAAAGGGGGAATTTGACCCAGTAGATAAATTATGACTCAGATTATTGCATTTTTCAAAAAAGACAATCAAAACCTTCAGAATTAGTGATGTAAATATAAGATTAGAGTAAGTGAATATAAAAAAAATCCCGAGACCCATTATAAGAGCTTCCTTTTGTTCAGTGGGAGTCAGAGAAAGATTATACAACTAGGTCCTACTAAGAGAGTAATTTATTTAATCTACTCTTCTTAGCTAAGAGCCAAAATAATAGTTTGGTAAAAGGCTCCAATTAAGTCTCAAATTTGGACAGGAACAGATACATACATATGATATCCCCACCACAAATGTGTATATTGGTAGAGGTACACTATGCAGACACCTGATAAGTCTTCCAGTTAATTTCATGTACTAGTGAAGAAAACCTAATGTAACCATAACTATTTCAGATATTTTTAGTCATGCTTTAAAGTTCAAGGACAAATTTTAAGATATTAATGTAGCTTAGTTCTTCCTCATGTGAGACCATAAAGGAGTGCTATCTCTTTGGCAGCAAACTACAAAGATACGTGTGGTGTATCTTTACCCAGGAAACCAATTTGAGTCTCAGGATCTGAGGCTCAGATGGGGGCTGGTCACTAGGTAATCCTGCTAGCAACTGGCCATACTGCCTGAAACTCAGAACCCCAACAATGAAAATAGGTCTATCATCAATCTTTTTTTTTAAAAATATTTTATTTATTTATTTGACAAAGATCACAAGCAGGCAGAGAGGCAGGCAGAGAGAGAGAGGAAGGGAAGCAGGCTCCCTGCCAAGCGGAGAGCCCGATGCGGGGCTTGATCCCAGGACCCTGGGATCATGACCTGAGCCGAAAGCAGCGGCTTTAACCCACTGAGCCACCCAGGCACCCCTCTATCATCAATCTTGACTGTCGTGCCAAGCAAGCATGACAAGCTAGTACAACATGGTCCATTGCTCCAGGTGTGTATAACAAAATCATCAATAACTAACATAAAAAACACTTTGAGGCCACATTCCCAAAGGCCAGTTACAGTTCCCCTGGAGACTAGCAAGGAGTAAACAACTAGATCTACTGTGCTATCTTTCCTCACAATCCATCCCCTGTATCTCTTTTTCTTTTAAAGTAGTCTTTTTCTTAAAGTAGGTTCCATGCCCAGCATGAAGCCCTACAGGGGGTTGAACTCATGACCCCTGAGATCAAGAGCAGAGCTGAGATCAAGAGTCGGACCCTTAACCCACTGAGCCACCCGGGTGTCCCCCACCCCCATATCTTGATCAAGGTCTTTTTAACAACAAAATAGTCATAGTTATTTGGACTTCTGCAGTTAGAACAGCATTTATATGTGAGGTGCAGTGAAGAACAACATAAGCATACCTAATACTTGCAGAAGCCAATGAAGGGAATAAATAGGCTTCTTTCAATCTGTAAGACCATTTCAAACATCTTTATATTGTTGTACCAGTTTAATTATCTGTTTACTTCCTTGTTCTATGACTACTTGAACTTTGTGATAAAACTATATAGAGCCATTTAATATGGTAATGGAACTAAATCTAAATCTTCCTCAGGCCAATCACTCTCCATTGGTATCATATTCTTTGGAGGTTTCAGTTCGGTTTCCCAATACATTTGACTATCACATGATTTATTTATATAAGGTAGTTGAATTTTGCCAACAATACTAGTATTATGCCATATACGCAATATGGTTAGGATACAGTTTGGTTACAAAACAAATCAGGAAATATCACAGAAGTGTTTATTAAACCTTCCTAGGAGAATTGTTCTTTGCCCATACACTATAAATTATTATGGGCAAATGTTATCACAAGTGAGGATGATTCTGTCATTTCTATGTTCCATATTAGCTGAGGACAAAACCAATCACTTGGTTCAATTCACACTATTATATAGTTATAGGTTCCTATTGACTATTGTGCAGGAAGGCCATCTCCCTCCTATGAGAAATACATGGATATCATTCAATATTATTCTTACTAGCTCATCTTATTTTGGTCTATCCCTTTGGTCAAGATAAGTTAGAGGATCAGCAATGCAAGTTATAATTTCACTCAAAAAATATCCACAAGGTTAGGGATCTGCCTGTGTCTCAAAGATGCTCTTCCTGAGCTTCCATAGCTAAAAACGGGAGGCCATTAGTCCGTGGGGACTTGGGCCTCCATTTGTAGTAGAATAGTTAACAGACCTGTTGTGTCAGAAACATGCTCTTTCCCAGTGTTGAGTGCTAGCACTCTCGAGCATTATGTATTGGGTCTGTGTGACCATACTGTCAAGTCATTACCCTCTTTCCAAGTGGATTCCCATTTTTTCCCTCCTAGCAGATGATTCCTTCCAATGTCTATTTCAAAGAATAAATTCTCTTCTTCTGAAAGTCACTGTTCATTGAAAGTTAATTCAGCTTCTATTACACCTAGGCCAGGTTGTACTTCACCTAGAGGCCTCTTTTATTTCACTAGCCAATGTTTAATCGAACATATGCCTTGTTCCACTGAGTATTAACTGCTTAAGTACAGTTAGGATACATGCACCATACACCAAAATTCTGGGTGTTGCATGCCAGAGTCGAGTTATAGTGGTCACTCCCAAATTCATTAGTTCGAGCACACCATAAGGTTTTCCATAATCTTCCTGGTTTTAGGTTATCGGTATTCCCAGAGAGGACACAAATCCACCATGTAATGCCTAACATGTTACTTTCATTCACAACCCACTGATACTTTTCATTTGTTTAAAAGATTTCTATGCACAGACACAGGGATGACATGTATTCTCACACACTGTATTATGACATATTAGGCATGTGGCCACTTTGTGCTACCCATTATATCTGGGCATCTTGGTCATCAAATTTATAATTATACATTTATCAGTTTGCTTGACATTATATACTATGCATTATAATAGTTCAGAGGAAAGACAGTCCTGAATAGTCTAATGAATTCCTCATATTCTAATGAAGGCAAGTTTCCATAACTCAGTTTCATTACCATTTCTACCGGCAAAATGGTAGCAATGTAGTTAAGTATTTAGTTACAACCATCATGTATATTAAGCTCTACCTTTTAAAAATAAATAAGTCAGGAAAACTGAACATGTAAATGACATCATGACACTTTCAAATACTAATAAGCAAAAGGGATTAAGTCATATATCTAATCCTCTAGTTACCAAAGGATACACAGATATAGCCCACTATGTAGTGAAAGAGGCCCTTTCCAAAGCTTTCTCTAAAAGGTGAGAAGTTTTAATGCTGTTCTTTTTTTAAAGGTTTATTTATTTTTATTTACTGTGAAACTACTGAATGGCTTGGCTTAAGAAACTTAAACATCCTTTTGACTACAGCTAGTAACAGACTGAACCCGCCGATGTGATAAGCTGCTTCTCTGAGGAGAGGAACAGAAGTCAATTAACTGTAAACATTGAGATAATCATCACTCATTACCATGGACTAGTGTCTAATCTTTATGAAGGTTTTATAATAAGATTTCAATTTCTAGTCTTTTCCTAAATTCAATTAACTTCAATATAGAAATCTTCACTGCTCCCCTACTCCCAAACAAATTGGGTTCATCTATCCTTCTTAGAAAGAGAATACGTAAGTGGCCAGAATTTCATTGCCTTGGGAGGAACTTCTCAGTACATATAAAAATGTATTCCTGCCCTCACTATATGATCATCTGAATGCATTAAAATCCTACTGAGCATTCTGGAGAAAAAGCACCATGCTCTGTTGTGTTGAGAATACTTGAGAGTGGGAGGAGCTAGGAAATGATGGTGGCTTGGACCAGGGTGGAGGCAGTGGAAGTGGTGACAAGTAACTGGATTCTGGATATTTAATGAAGGCAGAACCAACAAGATTTGCTGATGGAGGTTATATGGGAAGTGAGAGGTAAAAGAGAAATAAAGGATAATTCCAAGATTTCTGGCCTGGGGTCAAGAGACATTCTTTTGAAAAGGGAAGCAATAATAGCATTTTGTGCATCCACAGTGACAGAAGACAGGGCAGAGGACATAGGATACAGATACAGATGCACACAGATGAGTAGCTACGGCAGAAGCAAGAAGTACTCTCCGGATGACTTCAATTTCCTCAGTGGAAGAAGATTCAAACTACAAGCAGAGAGTAAAGTTGGGGGAGGTACTGGAGGTTTAAGGAGAAAAGAACATGTATGATTAGTTACTTACAAAAGTGGGGGCGGGGTAGCTAAGAATATGTAGTATGATTGTTGGCAGCATTAAGGGCTCACTCAGAGTTTGTGGACTTAAATTTAAAGTGAGATCAGTCTGTGCTGAGGTCAGTGTTTTTCTGCTACTTGAAAGTGCAGGCACAGAGCAGCGAGGAAGCAGGATTTAACCAGGGTTGGATTTTGACAGCAAGTGTAACAAAGAAAGAGAAGGGCCAGAGAAACTGAAGATGTATCCATGGGACTGATGATGGAAGTGAAGGTGGGGAAGGAGCGAAGTGAGGGTATCAAGGGGATGGGAGACAGTTTAAAAGTGCTAGGATCAATGGCACACAACCACAGGTAATTCCCTGGTTCAATGATGCTTCTGTGTTTTTGCTCTATTAATTCTGTACTTCGTGCCTATTTATACAACAGTTGTTAAAACATGATATGATGGAAATTATGAATATGTGACTGGAGCCTGGCACTATATCATGCACCATCAGATCTTTAAACCCACCTCCTCATGACATTCAGCCTAGTCTCTTCCCAGCCCTGATCCCACGTGCAAATACATGCATGCACAGACACACACATACATTTAAAATAACAGTGGTGGTGACTGCAGTATTTTGTTATATGGGGTTTGGGTGAAGGTTTTCCCCCTTGTATTTTCTGATTTCTAAATTTCCTATACTGAGCACAAAATGCTTTGGTAATTTAGAAAAAAAATTTAAAAGAACGTATGTATTTACACCCATATATAATTAAATGCTGGCTGTGCTCTGTAATGAGGTGTCAGAAGACTTAATTAAGCAGGATTAAGGCCATGGACAAATTACCGAAAATAAAACTTTTGAGAGGATGGAAGCTGGTATGCTTTAAAAACGATCACTTTTCATAAAACATGCATGGATCACTGTCTAGCAAGTGAAATACATTAAAATGCATGACTGAAATTACAATTAAAAGAGTATTTTTAGGGTTCCTGGCTGGCTCAGTCAGTGGAGCATGTGAGTCTTGATCTTGGGGTTGTGAGTGTGAGCCCTACATTGGGTGCAGAGATTATTTAAAAATAAAATCTCTTAAAAAAAGTATTTTTAGATTGGAAGAAAGAACCACTACAAACCTGTTTCCTGCTTTGAGCTCTTGCATTCCGTAATCTTCGAGCAGAATAAAAGATAAAATAGCCCACAGTTGCTGCCGTAATAATAAAAAAGGACACAGAAACGAAGAAAATTGAATAGTGATTCACCCAAGGGCCATGTTTTTTCCCTACTTCGATGACCATTGTTACTTGTATGCCTCTTTGAATAGATTGTAGAATTTTTGTGCCTTTCAGATTGCCAATCATGATTGCAACAATGTCTCCTGCACCTGTAAAAGAAAAGAAATTCAGTTTTAGTTTTGGTAAGTGTTCTAAGTATAAAAATCCAATTGCTAAAGTGATTTTACATTATTCCCAGTGAGACAATGGAAGGATAATCATTCATTCAATTAACGTTTATTGGGCACTTACTATGCATATGCTATAGGGGATATAAACATGCTGAGCCTTGGTTACTGATCCTAAGGAACTCAGAGTTTAGTAAGGAAGCTACAACATGTAACAAATACCTCCCCTCTCTTCAGGGTAACTACCTATAATTCAACAGTATTGAGTTTAGGGTCAAATTCACCTCTTACACGAGGGCTTTCTTAAAGATAAATAGTCCCCCAGATGATAGAGAAGAGGGTTTACATCCTAGGGATTCTGAGATTTGGGAAAGACAAAAATACTTAACTATGTATTTTCCCATTTTATAAAGTGATAGACTGGCTCATGAGCTCACTACTAAAATGTACAATAATTTACGTATCAGGAAGTAGTAATCTGAGATAAATGTTTATGAGCCCAAACATACTACACACACACACACATGCATACATGTGCCATTTTTCCATATCCTCTAAAGCAATATAAAATTTGTCCAAGGTACTCTAAGGTTTTGTACAGACCTAATCAGATTAGCAATGAATAGAACATGTAAAATTAATAGTTATGTATGGTTCAATACCAATGAAAGTCAAGCCTGAAATTAGACTAATAGTCTAATAATCTAAATCTTAGTCTAGAGGCTTAATCTCTTTAACACCTTCCTCTCTACCCCCAACTATGTAAATCTTGTGAAAAAAGTAAAGGACAAACATTATATTTCCTGTGTTGTGAGAATGTCAGATTACTCATGCCATTCCAATGCTTATCAAGGCTTATATTCCTTCTAGTATATACAACCTGAGACCAATAATTTTCAGCAAAAGAACAGAGTTCTTTGAATGTTAAGGGATTACCAACCAGAGAAACCTCCCACTGATACTAGGTTAAGGTACTAATTTTGGTTAATGATCAAACTCCAGTATGGAATAAACACAACCCCATACCCACCCACACATGTGCAAGCTCTCGGGCACAGGACACTAAAAGGCTTTATCTCTTTAACTAGAGATAACTACGTCATTTTTTCAATTTGTAAGGTAAAAGACTTTAGAATTTAAACACAAAAGTGTACTACTAAAACAATATTCATACTTTCAATGGTCAAATTAAGAGTACAAACCTAAGATGGCAAGGTACATAGCAGAATTACTACCTGAGTAATTCCTTAAGTTTATGGTTTCTAGTGGCCAAAGTCTTCAAAAGATCAAGATGATCTTACTTCAAGTTACTAATTAAAAGAACAGATTCATAGGGTATTATTACAGATCCTTAAAGTTCTAAAGACACTTTTAAAAATATATGATAGCCATTCAGTTAAAACCTTTTACAACTTCACTAATTTGCTGATATTCAGTTTGGTAGACACTGATGACTTACTCTCTTCTCATTTACATGAAGAAAATCTCGAAAGCAATGGGAAGTGGAGGAGTCTGGAATGCCTTTTGATGTATTTTTCTCCTCTATTAATATATGACCCAAATATTCCTTACAGATCTAGAGAATTGGCTATTTTGCAAGAGAGCAGCTCATTTTTCTATTTATTTGGGAGCTTTACATTTCTAGCTTTGGTACTAAAAGCACAGATATTATTTCAATTCTCTTTTGTCATTATTTGTCTTTTCTCTACAAGCCACCTGTCAGGAAAATTTTTGGTTATGAAGATTATTTAACCCAGCATGTATTTCTGATAGTGTAACCTATATGATCTTTGAAAGTAGAGGTAATTCTAAAAATCAAGCTTTAGAATATAATTTTAAAGATTTCTTTTTAAATCACAGATGTGTCCTAAACTTTTTGACTAATAGAAATAAGTTTTCATTCTTTTGGAAGATATGAGGTGGGTGGCAGGGGTGGATGCTAAGAAACATACAGACCATTGTGGTCAGATAGAGATTCAAAAACAAGGACAGTCAAGAAATGTACTTTTTCCACACAGAGAACAATGCTGTGCTTCAATTGCCCCAAATTCACATTCATATATGCTATATATAGTCCAACTATCTATTGAATCAGTTTTCTAATCATATACAAGACCTATTTTGAAACATTCTTATACATCTCCTTTGCAACTATGTAAAAATTGCTTCCTCCTTCCCTTCCCAATCACAACCCTCTGTTAATGGTATCACAGCCCTCTGGTCATCTGGTATGAATCCTCAGAATCCTGTCTGAATACTCACTGCTAACCTAAGCAGTCATGTAGATGTGATTTCCTTGGTGTCGTATTATCAAATCCTTCCCTCCATTCCTGCTGCCTATTTAATATACGTCCTCATAACTTCCTTGCCTGAACTCCTTCAGTAATCTCCTAACTTGTCACTCTATATCCAATATTTCCCTGTCCTTTAAAGTTTCATCAGAGTTTACCTTCTTGGTTGGCTTTCGCCATCACTTGGTTGCATCATGCCTCTTTTCTGGCTCTAAAGTCTCTCCTGACCCTTTGGCCTAGCATTGAAAGCCATTTATGAGGGTCCCATACTGGTCCCAACTGATTTTTTCAGTTTGATATATCTCCACTATAACCCCATCTCATGAACACTCACATCTAGGCACATGGTATCGGCTATTGCCATTTACTTTTTATAATTCTCCTTTTTGTTCATTCTGTTCCCTAAGACTAAAATTTCCTACGTCTGCTGACACCCCCCCTTCTCTGCCTATGCAATACTCAAATCCCATGCTGCCTCCTATAATTTTTTCCCAAGTTCCAAGAGAGAACATAAATGTTCCCTCTTTGTTCCCTTGTCACTTAGTTTTTAACCTTTACCTAGTACTTCATTTTGCTTTGTGCTTCAATTGGCATGTTGTAGTCCCTCTCTAAATTAATAGCATTTTAAGGACAGAGACTGTCTTTTAATGAACTATGGTAATGCTTTCCTTTAACTGGTATCGTCAGGGAATTGGGTATCCTCTAAAAATAAAATTTCCAAGTAACAAAAAGTTTTACACAAATAATTTTTACAACATTTAAAAAAGTAATCTATACTGTCCTATTTTCCTAACGAGGATATACTGATTATGATTTATTATTGAGAGTGGATCATCTTTGTGAGCCATTATTTTATATGGTACTGGTAAGCTTATTTGTCCCCAAACTGTTACAATTTTTCACTAAAGTCATAGATTTCTGGAGCTAGAATGGACCTTAGAAGTCATCCAGTCTGACTCAACTCTGAAAAGCCAATGAAGCTTTGGTCTAAGGGAAAAGTAAAACAGGCTTCCCAAGAGAGCTGGAGGGCTTCAGTTGCAAGTACCCTCTGATATTTATATTGGTTGCTCAGTGACATTTTTGTTTGCTTCCTGAATCCTGGCTATGCTCTGGATAATTGAGGTTGCTAGATAAGATTTATCTATAAACTAGACCCTGTCTTAAGTACTTTACATGCATTAACATATTTAATCCTCATATCGACCCCATAAGGTAAGCATAGCTATTATTTCATTAAAGATAAGATCGATTAACTTGCCTAGGATAACACATGCTAATAAGTACAGAACTCGTATCTGAACTCAGGCAGTTTGTCACCAGTGTCACTTCACCACCTTTCTATGTCACAGTGAAACCTAAAGCTATTATTCTACTGTAAAAATGAAAATTAGATACATTCAGGATGGGGGTGTTATGGCAAATATTTAACAAGGAGGAAGCCTTGATTTGTAGTGCATGCCAATTTCCATGGTGTAAGTAATTCTCCCTTGGCCATATGAGTGCACAGTTGGGAAAATACATGTAAAATTACTTTTTTTTAAAAAGATTCATTTATTTTATTTGAGAGAGAGAAAGCTCACATGAGCCAGTTGGGGCAGAGGGAGAGGGAGAGGGGAAACAGACTCCCTGCTGAGCACAGAGCCTGAAAGGGCCTCAGATCTCAGGACCCTGATATCATAACCTGAGGTGAAAACCAAGAGTCAGATGCTAAACCAACTGAACCACCCAGGCACCCCTGGGTACAATTATCTTGAAAGCATTCACTTAATTCAGTCAGGAATCCTTGAACTTGCTACTTAAAAATCATCAACACCATGTAACTCAAGGTTTTTTTTTTCTTTTACATTTTCACATGCATACATTTTACATTTTCACACAAAATAAAATATTTTGGGAGAAGGGACAGATTAAGAATAGTTAACAATTAAGCCAAAGAAATACTCCAATTTCAAATGTTTGACAGTGAATAATGGTTTCTGCCTATGACTATCTTGGGAACAAAGGTAATAAAATAGACTGTAGCAACTCTTATACTCTTACAGAATATTATTCAATTAAAATGTTAATATAAATAAAATGTGTCAATCCTTGGCACTACTGGTCAAAGACCCTTTCCAGTTATTATTCATAATATATAGAAATTTGATCTAAGCTTCTGCTGGTGGCCAAGCCCTTTCATTTCTTTCAAAAAAAGTTGATGATATTATGGTTTTGGCCTACTCTTACTTATTTGTGAACACAGAAAAATTAAATGAACAAATATTTCTCAAGTATAAACTATGTAGTAAGTTCTGTGCTTCTGGACCTTCTCCCCCACATTTAAATATTAATGTGTCAAAATGTAAAATAAATTCTAAAATTTTACAATATATGAAATATTGTAACTTTATACACTTATAGCACTGCGGCCTTCAAACACAAATTACAAGGGGGTGTGGTATGATGTTCTAATATCTCTTTCAAAGCGTATTCCACTTTTAATATTAGAAAAGAGTATTTGCAGTGAATGACTTAAACAAGATTAGTAAAGGCTACTGAAGGCCAAAGTAGCTCTTCCCAAACTAAGCTCATATTCAATACTGCCCAACATCTTGATAATATAGTGAGGTCAGCACTTCTGAGTCCACTTATATATAGGATGAATAATAAGATCTCGGTGTGAAGAATTCCAACACGATTCTCCAATAAACATTTCCTCCACTAGAAAATCTGGAACCAATTCATGTGGACTTCTGAGTATTCATTTTGTTCACCAGTAGCTTTCAAAGGCTCAGTTTCCCCCCCTATAGCAATTAGGGTAGGTCAACATATTTCAACTTTAGGCTACTAGGGAAGGTCAGTGTATTTCAAAGAGGAACACTGAAGGTGGTAAGACCAAGGAGTCCTAAGAGGAATTTTTTAAACTAATAAAAAAATTGTGTAAACTTTTTAGCCTGACTAGCTTATCTTCCTTCAAATTCCTGTTTTGTGACTTTTTTGCCCCCTTTTGATTATTGCCAGCCACAGATGAACTGAATTCAGCTTTCTTCACATCAACTCTCTTGATGAAAAAAAAAATAGTTCTACCATTGCACCTCAACAGACATACAAATGATTTCTCAAAGGTATTGGAAATATAGCTCTGTGGTTCACTGGGAATCAAATAGGTATTGCACACCTCTTTAAATATGTCCTTATGCTCCTAACTAGCCTTTTAGTTAAATTCTAATCTGTTGCAGGATATGAAACAGGCATTAGTACAGGTTAGCTGTTGGATAAAGCAATGGTTCTTAACATTCTGTATTGTTAATAAATTACCTTTTGAGGGGAGGGATGGTGACAGCGAAAAAGACTAAAATCACCTTTTATTATCATTCTTTTTTAATTTTTAAATTTTATTCATTTATTTATTGGGGGCAAGGGGGCACAAACCAGGGCAGCAGCAAGCAGAGGGAGAAGCAGGCCCTCTGCTGAGCAGGGAGCCCAATGGGGGACTATAATCATTCTTTTAAGCCAAAAAAAAAAAATGATGCTGAGGTGTACAACCATGCATAGTACGGCAAGTTGCCTTTCTTTCTGTCCTGAACCCACAGATACTTCTGCTATAGGCTTTGAAAACAATACCACTATTATGGAATAGGTCTCATATTTGTTTGATATAGCACCAAAATATCTCTGGCACAGGGGAGTCCTCAGAAAACAGCATATTAAAGACACTAGGGAATTAGAAGCAACACTATTCAAAGGTCACATTTGCATAAGTTGTGGATGACAGGTCATGTTCACAGGTAAACAATTCTTAGAATTATTGTTTAAAAACCTAGTCCTGTCTGGACTATTCTGATTTTCATTAGGGTATGTTTAGCATATTGTTAAGAACAAGAGGGCTAGATTTGCATTTTTCCAAGTTTTTAGTCTCAGGACTCCTTTACACTCTTTAAAGTTACTGAGGAATTCAAAGAACAGCTGCTTATGTGCATTATTTCTATGTATAGTTACCATATTAGAAATTAACACTGGGAAATTTTTTTAGCACTGGAAAATTTTTAAAATATTTATTCATTCATTTAAAATCACAGTTGTAAGCCCATGAGCCCCTAGCCCCCATTACTGAAATCCTAAAATCACAGTTGTAAATAGATGTTAATGTGATAGACTTTTTAAAAACGATTTTATTTATTTGAGAGAGAGTTGCCCCTGAAGTAACTTTTCTTTAAACAGCTCCTTTTTATCTTAGAAATACTACTGACAAACAGATGATTAAGACTTGGGTATTTGGATGACCTTCTCTAAAAATTGAATGAAGTGAGCCTGTCATTTCAAGGAAAAAAAAAACAGCATTTGTTGCTAATGGTAAAATGTAAGTGTTATTATGAAAACAGTTCTCAATTCATGGACTCCTGAAAGAGTTTAAGGGACCAGTAGTCCCAGATTATATTTTTAAAACTGTTGGGCTAGATTAATGATACTCAAACTTTAATAATATGCATGATGATTACTTTGAGAAACTTGTTAAAACACTGAATTCCCTGGGTCCCATTCCCTGATTCGGTCTGTCTGAGGCCAGACTCAGAAATCTGTAGTTTAACAAGTTCTCGGGTTCTTTTGCTGCATGTGGTCTGTGGCTCATACTTTCAGAAATAGTGGGCTGGAGTTTGAATTACAGTTTGATGTTACAGTCAAGGAATTTCAAGATAGTGGTTCTCTCTGGCCAGATCAACACTAATCCTTCACTCTGCATAGTAAAACTCTGCCAATAGAATTATTTTGTTCTTATCACTAAGTACTTCATACAGAGACGTTTGAAACATAGTAGCCACATCAGAAACAGGCCCATCTCTCTCCTGTTAGAATTCGTCTCCGTTGCCTCTCCAGTTTTTTCTTACCTAAATGTCTATAACAACTTCCTAACTGGCCTTCAAGCCACCAGTATAAGCCTCCAATTCATTCTTCTACAGCTACCAGATAAATTTTTCTAAAGGGGATAAATGTTCTTATTATTTCTTTGCTAAGGGCCCTTAAAAGAGCTCTATTTTACTTACAGAATAAAGTTCAACCTCCTTTTATAAGATCCTGACCCTAGGGAATTCAGCTTTTCCACTGCCTAGTGCATATTTCCTTTGAAGTTATCTGGGTTTTGGGGGGTGTTTTTGTTTTTTGTTTTTGTTTTTTTTTGCTAACTCTGAACTCCTTCAGGTTAGGGACTGGGTCTTTCATCACTGTATCTACAACACCTAGCAGAGTGCCTGGCACATAATATACATCAAATAAGTGTTTGATAAATGTCATTTTAAGTATGCTATACTGTAGTGATAATATGAATCTTGATTCAATCTGAAAACAAATTATCCTTAAAGATAACTATGGTGAGGGGCGCCTGGGTGGCTCAGTGGGTTAAAGCCTCTGCCTTGGGCTCAGGTCATGATCCCGGGGTCCTGGGATCAAGCCCTACATCAGGCTCTCTGCTCTGCTTCCCCCTCTCTCTCTGTCTGCCTCTCTGCCTGCTTGTAATCTCTGTCTGTCAAATAAATAAATAAAATCTTTTAAAAAAAAATAACTACGGTGAACAGAGTCTAAGGTGTGCCTTCTCCCTATAGTCAAAGACGGCATATCTTGATAGGGCATCTCTGCCTGCAGCAAGGATATATTATATATACACAGACAAAAAGTTGAAACACCAGGGCGCCTGGGTGGCTCAGTGGATTAAAGCCTCGGTCTTCAGCTCAGGTTTATTATCCCAGGGTCCTGGGACAGAGCCCCACATCAGGCTCTCTGCTCAGCAGGGAGCCTGCCCTCCCCCCCCCCCCGCCACACACACTCTGCCTGCTTGTCTGACTACTCGTGATCTCTGTCAAATAAATAAATAAAATCTTGGAAAAAAATTTAAAACACTTTTTAATTCTACTTTATAGACTTTGGGTTTTATGTGACACCTACTGCCTCCGTGCTGATCCCACTGAAATCACCATACTGCCAGAGCAGCAATAATGGTGGCAATAATCCCTCTCCAACCTGGGGTCTGACCATACCTCAGTTTTCCATTTACATTCAGGAGCTAGGACAGATGCCGTTTCATTCCCCAGCTCAAGTTAGAACCCAGTCATCCTGGCTCACTGAGAGACTGGTAAGTTAGCCACTTGGGAGGGGGTTCAAAGGACATAAAAGAGAAGTCCTGAAACAGGGGAAGAGGTTTATCGTCTATACAACCTTAAATTTGTGCTGATATGAAGTAGAAGAAAATAATAAGATATGCTATTGCAAGGCTATGCAGAAATTGCAGTATATGATGTTATTTCATTAAAAGGGTATTCTGTAATTGTATTACAATTTTATGCTGAAGTTCTATTGTCATAGTTTTTGTTTTGGGGTAGTAAGATTTCTAGAAAGCAAATTCAACATTTGTTGTTGCTATTTATTAAAGTGTTCTGGAAGAAGGTTAGTCGGTAAACTCTACAGCATCAATGTATTTATTCAATCCTTTGGGATAATAAATTGTACAATATCCAAAGCTGTTCGGAATCTGATAAGAATATTTGACGGTGCAAGGTGAAGCAACTACTGACTAGCAACATATACACCACAGGCTAAAAACAATTAGGAAGATATTTGTCGGGCAGTAAAAAAGGGCAAACAAGAGATTTAGGGGTTTCAGGCAAAGGAAACTTATACAAAGGAGCTTAAGAAATTATGGTGATCGTTTGTCCTTGTATTAATCAGTTCTGTTTCCCTGTAACATGAGACCTCAGGAAGGAGAATTCCAGTGAATAAACTGTTGCTGTATCCATGGGAAACCAAACCACAGCCTAGATTTCCAGTGAAACTGGGACATGGTCTTCACAACTTGCCACTTTACCTTCAACCCTTCAGACCAGGTGACACTTGCACATTCGAATGTATGGAAGGGATATGCACTTTGTGCCTTACATATTCCCCAACTCTAGGGAGTGCCATTTTTGTGTAGATCTAAAAGCCCCATCTAAACTGATGCTTTAATGTGAGATTAGGGACGCCTGGGTGGCTCAGTTGGTTAAGCGGCTGCCTTTGGCTCAGGTCATGATCCCAGCGTCCTGATGAGTCCCACATTGGGTTCCTTGCTCAGCAGGGAGCCTGCTTCTCCCTCTGCATCTGCCTGCCTCTCTGTCTGCCTGTGCTCGCTCTCTCTCTAACTAAAAGGGGAGTTTCCTGGAAGGAAAGGACTGCATCACTGTTTATCTTTAGCTACTCCCTGCTCACTCTTCTACCACAATATCCAGTACAGTGCTGGTCATACAGGGTATTCAAAATTGGAACTTCTTTTTGCATACATTCTCTTCAGGTACACTTTGTGATAGGGGAATTACATTGGAAATTTCACTAATCATTAAAATTAGGAAGAGCATTGTGTTTAGAGATCCAGTATTCATTGTGACCTGGCCATAAGAACCCAAGGGTACAAAAGTCACAGATGTCCTATTAGTATTCTATTAGGTCTCTGGATTAGAGAAAAAGAGAATTTGATATTCCCCTGCAGAAATTTTGGCATTATTTCATATAAAAATTCATAAATAAGGATACTCCACTAACTGGGAAGATTAAATTTCCTCCTCTATGAAGTATGACAAAAGCTAACTTTTGTACTACGGTCCAGACACTAAATATAAAAACAAACATAAACCAGTCTCACTTATGTTTTTATACTTTCACAGTAAATTGTTTCCGAAAGTCAGTAAGGAAAATAAGCCTAGCCTGTACAGAATTATACCTGGAAGTCACATTATATCAAGTATGATATAAAAGGTACCACATTAGTATAAAGAAATATAACTAAGATGTTTGTCATCAGTTGAAAACATGCAGTTCTTATCAGAGATAACTAGTTTATTCACTCCTTGACACTGACAATACTTTGATACAGTTAAAATCTGAGGCCAGTCTAATAAAATAAGGGAAGAGGAGAGAAGCAGGGAGGAGTTATCAAATGCATGGCAATATCAGTGTTTTCCAAATTCTTTCAAGTGGTGTTTTAAGAGAAAAAGGGTTCTACAGATCAGTTAGTTTAGAAAATAACCCAGGAAACAAAGTTGAACAGTGCTTCTTTAGCATATCAGAGGCTCTGAGAAGCCATGCAGTGATCTGCATTGCCAATCTCCAAAAATAAAGTGCTACATACAGGTTAGGGTGAGGAGGTTGTTAATATCCTGTAAAGAACCTGGATGTGTAGTACTTCATGCTTTATATGTTTTCTGATTTATCCCTCACAATAGCCCTATAAGGTAGGTACAATTGTCACCTCCCATTCTGTAGATGAAAAAAAAACTGAGTCTTAAAGAGGTTAATCTGGCCAAGGTTATAAAGCTATTACATGACAGAGTTGCGATTCAAATCAAAATCCATCTGATTCCTAAATCCCCTCTCTTTGTCACTGTATCATCAAAAGATCCATAGCCATTGCTATCGTTACAGTTTAACATCTTGATTTTAAGTTGTTGCTGCTTAAAATGGAAATGCACAGTGAGAACAAGATAATTGTTTCAGCTTCTTGATTATGTGATTTCACCCTCCATTTCTCAAAAACTTCCCAGAAAAACAGCAATTTGGATGTCATGGGGTTCCCCTCCCCACTTTTACATATAAAACAATTACATATCTCAAAATGTGGTAGTGAAGAGCTACAATAACCAAAGGAGAAATGCTACGTTTAGTAATAAAACTGTTAGCAAAAGGTTCAAGAGAACTAACATTTGCTAAACGTCCACTCCATGTCAAGCACTTTTTCTTTTAAGATTTTATTTATTTATTTGAGAGAGTGAGTGAGCAAGAGCATGAGTTGGGGAGTGGGGGAGCTGGGTTGGGCAGAGGGAGAGGGAGAAGCAGATTGCCCCCCTGAGCCGGGAGCCCAAATGGGGCTGGATCCCAGGACCCTGGGATCATGACCTGAACTGAAGGCAGATCCTTAGGCAACTGACCCTTCCCAGGAGTCCCATCAAACACTTCATTTACAAAATCACAGAAAATGGGCATTGCTATTCCACTTTTTATGAACAAGATCAATGAAGTCCAGGTTCACAACTTGCCCAAGATTACATATTTATTAATTGGTAGAACTGGAATTCAAGCTCAACAGTCTGACCCAAGGACACTCATTCTTCCACTGTAATATGCGATCTTTCAATTTCAAGTAGAACACATTCATTCTTGGTATACTAGATTGAAATAAAAATAGAGCAATCATGTAGCTTTCCTTAACATCAAAGAGTAATCTGTTAGTCTTTAATTACATTACTTAAGGTAAGTCAACAGCCTCTTCTTCATCAATTCATCGAAAAGGCATCAGTCAAATAGGAATGGCAAAAGGGTTGGCGGGTGGCTAGGGCAAGGGAGGTGACGGGTGGGCTGGCACTAGCCAGTTTCAGTCTCTCTTAAACATTCTGTACTCTTGCCAGAATGAAATGATGGTGGTGGAAAGCAAGACTTTGAAATACCACTAAACTCAAAGTATTTGGGAAATGTTAAGTATAGGTTGCTCATAGATGTTTTAATGAAAACCTCACTCAATATAATCACAGTTTTCTAGCATTCATCTAAGTGATTGCTGAGATCCTCTAAAATTGAAAAGATGTACCATCTTGAAAATATATTAATGGCTAACTAGATTACAAATCGTAGTTATATTCTCAAAACTTTCAGGAACATTACAAATGCTATTAAAATAAGTCAATTTCTGAGATCACCATAGGTTAGACCACAGGTTAGGAAAACAAAACGCAGAATCCTTAAGGTGAAACACCTGGAAAAGGTAAGGTAGAGCTAGAGTCGACATTGCAAAGAAAATAAATAAGCAGAGAAAACTCTAAACCAGCATGATCAGGACAAATATAATAAACTATATCTCACCAGGCTATCATTATGAATAAAAGCCACACAGGAAAGTCTAATCGGTTGTATTCAAAAGTTCATCCGTAAGTCAGTAGTTGGGAAGTAGAGGCCACACATTATCTCATAGCAATGTTGCTAAACAGTGTATGGGTTCCCAAATGAGCCCACAAATGATTGCATGTGAAAGGCTTTGAGGATTAAAAATTGCAAAGCAAATATGAACTATTATTTAACCCATATTTGTAATAAAACTTTGTAGGAAACAGTATCACTGGAATACCTAAAGTATAAACAACAAAGGCATTTCAAATTTATCTTAAATATTGGGACATAAGAAAATACATATTTAATCAGGGGGATTACATGGCTCATGAGAGGTTTTTGTGGAGATTGTAGGAGTGGGTTATGGACAACATTCAATGTTGTTAGATATGAGAGCAGTGATTTGTTATGATGTTTAATTTCACTTCAAAAGAAGTGGAACCACACAGAAGGAAGCTCAGTTTTTTTTAAAGATTTATTTATTTATTTGAGAGAGAAAAAGAGTGTGAGCTGAGGGAGGGGCAGAGGGAAAGAGAAAATGTCAAGCAGACTCCCCACTAAGCATGGAGCCCAACTGGGGGCTGATCTCAGGACCCCGAGATCACTTAAGCGGAAATCAAGAATCAGATGCTTAATGGACAATTAAAAAAAAGAAGACAGGCCTCCAAGAGTATGCAAGGGTGTGTATGTGTGTAAGATTATCTAAGGTAGAATTAATCAAGCTATGAAAGGCAGGGGAAGAGAGTGGAAAAGTAGGATACAAAATCTGTCCAGTGGACTATCACTTCAAGGGAAATGCTAATTTTTAAAAACAAGTAATTCAATTTTAATGATGTCTTAAATATCATCTTTTTTTAAACAATTTTTTAAGGACTTTGTTTATTTGAGACAGAGAGAGAAAGCATAAGCAGGGGGAAAGACAGAGGAGAGGGAGAAGAAGATTCCCTGCTGAGCCAGGAGCCCAAAGTGGGGCTCAATCCCAAGACTATGGGATCATGACCTGAGCCGATGTCTTAACCATCTGAGACACCCAGGCGCCCTTAAATATCATCTTGATTGAGCTTGTATGTTTGGCATATCATTAATAAAGTGTAAAATAACACCACCACGATTCTCCTCTGCACGTACTCTAACAAATTCTCTTCTCTTGAATGACAAAAACCACTGTCATCAGATGAACCCAGTGTGTCATAGGTGAAAATTGCCAATGTATTGGACTCTTCATACAAAGCTGTTAAACTTAATAGTATTCTTATAAGTACTGAAAAGAACAGATATTGAAGGGGGCAAGTGAGGGAAAACAGGCTTCTTATGGGAAAGAAACAAAAATACCAATAAAGGTGAGAGGTATGTATATGTATTGCGGGGGATGAGAAAAAATATATAAATAGTGATACAAAGGGTAAGGAGAAAGAGTTCATATTAAAATAGGAAAAAGTCTTTAAAATTCTTTAGTGTTCAAGGTTATTTTACATATATAGAAACCAATTAGTGTTAACAAGAAAGGACCACATTAACAATCATACAGGTTAGATATATTCAAAAGGTCAAAGCAATTCTTTAAATTCTCATAAGCCTGTAAGTCATTTCCATTATCAGATATGATTTGTTCCTATTGTTGCTACAGTCACATTATTAATGCTTTCTTTAGGATTTATCAATGCTATAGGAATATTTTGGGTTTTTAAAAAATAACTTATTTTTTCTGATTATAAGTATAAAATATATTCAGTATATATATAGGAAATTCAGAAAAACATAATGGAAAAGAACAATAATCGCCCATAATTCTACCAATCAGAAATAGCCAAGGTTAACATTCTGGTGTATTTTCTTTTTAAAAGCTAAGATTTTTTACTCGAAGGCAGAATTTCACTAAGCTACTTCACAGTTCATCTGAAAAGATAATGACTGGTATCTTGAGAGAAACACACACACATCAACAAGTGAGTTCTAGACCATCTTCCTTCAAAAAAGCCCAAAATAAATAGGGTTAACTCAAAATCACTGATGTGTAGCTAACTTGAGCATTCAAGCATTAAAACCAAGTAAATCACGCCTAGGTTCTGAACCTAACGGCCTCCATGAAGTCAGGCATGAATCACCAAACTTTCTTTTCCAAAGAAATCAATACTGTAACAAGCCAATGGGTAAATTCAAGCAGCAAGTATGTGCCATGATATATAGAAAGACATACATATAGCCTAAAGAGAAAAAAGAACAGGAAAGAGAAAAACAACAAAGAACCCTTGTGCTCTGCTTTGCTCATAGGGCTCCAAAGTGGGTGTTAACAGCAAAATGTGGCAACTTCGAAGTGGCTTGGTAACTGCATCAAAAAGCACATGTCCCCATGGGGCACCTGGGTGGCTCAGTGGGTTAAAGCTTCTGCCTTTGGCTTGGGTCATGGTCTCAGGATCCTGGGATGGAGCCCTACATTGATCTCTCTGCTCGGCGGGGAGCCTGCTTCCCTTCCTCTCTGCCTGCTTGTGATCTCTGTCTGTCAAATAAATAAATAAAATCTTAAAAAAAAAAAAGCACATGTCCTCTGTGCTTGGAAAGAACTCCCCTATCCCCTACAGTATGTAGCTAAGGACCCCCACAGGTAACTAGCTCCAGAGCAGTGAAGGCCATAGTTTCTGTGGGTGACTGAGTTCCTACCACATGTTGCAAGAGGTCACTCCCTCAGGACACAGAGTTCAAAAATTCTTCATCTTGGGGTATGAGTAGTCTTCTAGGGTTCCGGTATGATTCTGTTTCTCGATCTAGGTGTTCGCTGCACAGGCATGTTGACTCTGTGAAAATCCACTGAGCTACAGACTAATGATTTCTGTACCCTTTTGGTATATATGTTATACTTCAACAAAATTTGCAGATACAAAAAAATCTTCATCCCTAGATAGTATTTGTGGTACCCTATCAAGTAAACTCTGGGCAAAACTCCAATAACTGTACAGTTCAGTGGCCATCATGAAAACGAAAAGCCATCTTAGCCAATGAGATGCTACTTAACCAATCAACAGGGAAACTAGGCCCAGCAAACCTTATTTGTGACAAAGACATCACCCATAGGAATATCATGGGAGAAGAGGAACTAAAAGCACAAATGGTGATCAAACCTCTCAAAAGATCAAGGCCACAACAGGCAATGCATATGGGTCAGACCAGATCACGTTTATGGCCAGAAGTATACATTTAGATAGAGCTCTGTAGAGAATTATTTTTGTTTTAAATGTTCTAATTCATACCCCTCCTTGTCACCATTTCTGTACTTCCTTTCTGCCAGTTAATGGATCCCTACCCCCCAGTCAAAAACCACCCCCGTCAGCTTACAGGGAAATCCTCTATTTTTAATTACATGGGGGAAAGCTTACAATAAAAAGTTGGATACAAAATTTTACATACAGTATATAATTATAATTCTTTAAATATATATGCAGAGCAAAAGAAAATGACAAAAAACACCCCAAAATGCTAAAGTGGTTATATCTATGGATTTTTATGTTTTCCATTAAATTGTATTTTAATGCTACATTAATACTCATAAAAACCACCCTTATGATCAAAGCAGGATCATAAGTTTTATAACCCTAAACTATACATGAAAAAGGAGAAAAGAAGAAATATTAATGGAACTGTAGAATTTTATGCATAGCTTTTATTTTTAGTTTTATACTTTTTTATATTTTCCAAGTTTTCTGCAAGAAGTAGGATTAATTTTATAGTCAGAAATAACATGGAGAATGTCTTTGATACTCCCCTGTTTACTCCACTTAGGCCTGGGAACGGAGATTAAATATGGAATTCTGTAGGAGATAACACATCTTCCAGAGACTGGCGGGGGGCGGGGAGGGGGGGATGGTGGTGGTGGAGTTCTTTGTGTGCTTAGAAAAACAATTTACTGATTGAGCTATATTTCTTTTAAAGGGTTTTATGTAATGGAATCCCACATATAAGCAACATGTTCAATGGAAGCATTTTAACTGGAGAGATAAATTGAGTGCTGGTATAAACCAAGTTTTTAAAACAAAACAAAATTTAAAAAAAACAGGGAAAGTTCGATGTAAATACTCATTCTCACTATCTCTTTGTTACCTAGGTCATTTCGTTATTAAAACCCTCTACACTGGTCTATGATGGTCATCATCATCAATTAGGGAGCTTGTAATCTGGAAGCACTTGTACACTCTTGTTCCTCCTACTTTACCTTAATTATTTCATATATTCAGGCAAAAAGCACAGTATTCATACAACAGATCCTTGATAAATGCTTGATGAATTGAACTTTTTTAAAAAAAGAACATTTTACTTACTTATTTGAGAGACACAGAGAGAGAATGAAACCCAGGGAGAGAACATGAGCAGAGAATAAGAAACAGACCCCCCACTAAACAAGGAGCTCTGATCCCAGGATCATGAGGTCATGACTTGAGCCAAAGGCAGAAGCCCAGCCTAACCAAGCTGACTGAGCCACCCAGGCGCCCCTCAATGAGTTGAACTTTAATCCCCTTCCCCATTAGATAATTTTCTAGTGAATCTTATGGCGCTCTGGCATTCTTGGGTATTTTTTTTTTCATTGTTGGGTATGTACAGCAACTGAACAAGCATTTTCAGAGCACATACAGTAGAAAGGTTCCCATGAGGAATATGGAAATTAATCAAATATTACAATCCAGTAGGAAGGTAAGACACATAAATACAGAACTACCAGCAAAAAGCAAAAAGTACTATAGGATATGGAGTGCCATGGGAGCAAAACAAAAGGATTATTTTAGTTTGTGTGTGGGCTGTGGTGGGAAGAGGAAAAGAAGGAATTGAGAAAGCTTCAAAGATGAGGAGGCATCTGTGTTGGGTTTTGAAGGATGGGTAAGTTTTTGGCCAGCAGAGCTGGGAAGAAAAGGGTATGGAGGCAAAAGAGGAAGTACTAATAATGGGAAAGGGCAGAGGGCATTTAGGGGTCAACATGAGAGAAGAGGTACATAAAGCTTTGAAACTGTGTTGGGACCAGATTGAGTCCTGTGTGCGATGCTGGGAAACACAGTCTAAAATTTGTTAGTAATCGCCTTTGGAGAAATGGCATAGATGTGATCAGAGCTGTGTTCCAGTGGCTATGTGGAAGAAGAACTGGAAGAAAGGACTGGAGGTGGAGACCGATTAGAAGCCTAAGCATTTGTTCCTATGAGAAGACACAGGAACTAAAAGCAGGCTAATAGCCACTGAAAGGGAGAAGGGGACGTTATGTGAGTAGACTTAAAGTGATAGAATTGTCTGGAAGTGGCAGTTATTTATCAGAGGCAGGTGTGCTGTTGGCCTGGGTGTGAATGCAAGAAGAGGTGTTAGATGAATGAATTAATAAAATAACAGAAACGAAACAAGAGAGAAGAGAAGCAAAAGACTACTTAGGGAAACTTCAAAGGAGTGATTAACAGTGTTAAAATATGGCACTTCAGAGCTATCAAGATATCAAAGATATCAGTTTGTGTCTAAAAATTGATTTTGAAATAGTACTTTATATTGGAAAATCACCACTACCCAGTCTCTTCTCATCCTCTTTTGAACCTCTCTATTTAAAAAAGTTTCTTGGGTACCCGAATGTTTATAGCAGCAATGTCCACAATAGCCAAGTTATGGAAAGAACCTAGATGTCCATCAACAGATGAATGGATAAAGAAGAGGTGGTATATATATACAATGGAATACTATGCAGCCATCAAAAGAAATGAAATCTTACCATTTGCGACGACATGGATGGAACTAGACCGTATTATGCTTAGCGAAATAAGTCAACTGGAGAAAGACAACTATCAC
>RCUC01122870.1:0-31250 GCA_003697995.1 Taxidea taxus jeffersonii
TTTTTTTTAAGATTTTATTTATTTGAGAGAGAGAAAGAGAGCAGGTGAGCAGGAGGAGGGGCAGAGGGACAAGCAGACTCCCTGCTGAGCGGGGAGACTGACCCCGGGCTTGATCCCAGGACCCTGAGATCATGACCCGAACTGAAATGATGAAGAGTCACTTGGGTGCACCCCCTGGTTTTTGTTTTTGTTTTTTTTTTATACAGTGTCTGGCAAACAGTAAGTATTGAGTAAGTGTTTACTGAGTAAATGACTTAACCACAGCAATACATTGATACTGATACTCCATGTGTTTGAACCAGGAGGAAACTTACTTGGTATTAATTTTAAAGCTGTGTTCCAATTCTGATTCTTGGAAGTATATGAGATTTTCACTTTAAAATATCTGAAGTAGGGATTGGTTCCTGGATGGCTCAGTTGGTTTAAATGTCTGGCTTGGCTTAGGTCATGATCTCAGGGTCCTGGGATAGAAATGTGGGCTCCGCGGGCTCTGGGCTCAGCAGGAGTTGGTTTGTTGTGTTCCCTGCCTCATGCGCATTCTCTCTCTCTCTCTAATAAATAAATAGATCAATAAATCCCCAGGTTGCTTTAAAAAATAAAATAACTGGGATGGGGTACCTGCCTGGCTCAGTTAGTGGAGCTTGTGACTCTTCAGGTGGCTGGGTTGTATGTTGGTGCCCCATGTGGGGGTGTGGCGAGGACTTAAAAATAACATCTTTAAAAAATAAAATTACCGGGGCACCTGGTGGCTCAGTGGGTTAAGCCTCTGCCTTCGGCTCAGGTCATGATCTCAGGGTCCTGGGATCGAACCCCACGTTGGGCTCTCTGCTTAGTGGGGAGCCTGCTTCCCCTTCTCTCTCTGCCTGCCTCTCTGTGTACTTGTGATCTCTCTCTCTCTCTGTCAAATAAATAAAATCTTAAAAAAAAAAAAAGTAAAATAAAATTACTGAAATGCCTGAAAATATGTGAAGATTGAAAAATTTTTGTTGTTAGTAATAGTCAAGAATTATTTGTCTTGCAAATAAACCAACTCAAACTAGCTTAAGCGAAAAAAAAAAATAGTTGAATTCTTTGTACAAGAAATGAGGGCAGTGTTCCTGGACCACTTGAGGTCATGGAACCAGTCCTGGAAAGTTGCTGGGAGCCATGGTTGCTTTTCTTTCTCTTCTCTCTCTCTCCTTCCTTTTTGATTTGATACTTTCCTTTGTAAAGTCCGTCCTATATGAATGGTCGATGCTTCTGAACTTGTAAAGGTTTATCAGTTTTTATTTTTTTCCTTCCCAAATGGCAGAGTCTGCACATTATGTTTTAATAATGAATTGAAGGTATGGATGTTAAATACATTGTTAGTCATTTTGAAGCAAATTCTTTTCCCAGTGTGTCATTTACAGTCTGTTTGTAGGAGGAAACTTAAGTGAAGAAAGAATGACCACTGTTCAATCAAACAATGATATCTATATTTTCCCGTTTCTTGTTTCTTTAAAATGAACTGCAGGGGCGCCTGGGTGGCTCAGTGGGTTAAAGCCTCTGCCTTCAGCTCAGGTCATGATCCCAGGGTCCTGGGATCGAGCCCCACATCGGGCTCTCTGCTCACCAGGGAGCCTGCTTCCTCCTCTCTCTCTGCCTGCCTCTCTGCCTACTTCTGCTGTCTGTTAAATAAATAAATACAATCTTTAAAAAAAAAAAAAAAAAAGAAAGAAAAAAGAAAAATGAACTGCAGTCAGACTGGCCAGGTTGATTTCTTCTCTTAAATCCTCTTAGAAACTGTGCCCAGTCCATTAATTGCTTTGTTCAGTGGGCAGGAAATGGTTATGTTTGTACAAGTTATGCAATCTTGACTAAGAGCAAAGAACTAAAGAGATCTCTGATCTTTTTTTTTTTTTTTTTTACAGAATTAACTTTTCTGGTCCACAAACTTAACGCATGAAGCATGAACCTGGTTACTGGGGGACACTTAGCAAAAATCCTGATTTATGTATCAGCATAGCTCTCTGTTTCTGAGAAAAAATGGTTGCATGAGATGTTCATGCTGGTAAGGAGGTTAAGTTTGTATAGTTTTACTTCCTTCTTAATGTTTCTTATGCATGCAATAAAGATTTCTGAAGCTTGTGAGCTGCTGGCATTACCATGAAGAGTCAGGCCCCACTTGCTGCCCCACAATCGTCCTTGCGGGCCATTTGGAAATTTATTCTTTCTGTTCTGTGGGTGGCACGTTCCCCCTCCCCACCTCTCTATGTCCATGCCTGTTACTTGCCTCTGGTACCCCAGTCATATGCTATTTTTCTGCTTCCTGAGAGTGGGAATTTTATTCTTTGTCACTATTTGATGATCCTTTAAGCATTGTGATTGACATTTTGCAGTTTGAACAGAGCTGATTTTTAAAAATATTTTATTTATTTATTTGTCAAAGAGAGAGCGAGAGAGTATGAGCAGAAGGAATGGCAGGCAGAGGGAGAAGCAGCCTTCCTGCTGAGCAGAGAGCCCGATGTGGGACTCCATCCAGGACCCTGGGATCATGACCTGAGCCGAAGGCAGATAGATGTTCAACCTACTGAGCCACCCAGGTGTCCCAGAGCTGATTTTATGTATAGTATTTCTAAGTACTTTTCTCATTGGCCCATTCATTCATTCAGTCATCCTTCGCCCTACTGTCATTTAATTTCTGTTATTTCCTGAAGCCCATATATCACTGAGAGAAAATACAATCTCAATTAAGTGAATAACTAATAGAGATCAGAGTGAGAGGAAAATGAATGAAGAAGTGAATTTAGAATTTAGGTGGAGTCAGAAGATAGTTTCCTTCTATAAAATACTAGATACTGGTCACTCCTTTATTTGCTGTATCAGTTACATGTGAATGTACTCTCTTTAGATCATTAAGGTTTCTCTTTGGAGTGATCTGTTGCCATTCTTACTGGCTTGTATCTTTTGCTTCCTTTCTTCTTTGTTAAATACTTCTGAGGCAAGCCTTAATTTTTGATATTTTTGTTTCTGCAAATGTTCTGTAATACGAAGCATTCTTGGCCTTTTCTTGCTTGTAGTCTGTTCTTTGCACTTCACCAAATCACCTGTATCAGCCCAAAATGTCTTCAAAACGTCTCGCTTTTCCTTATAAACAAGTCTCCCTCTTGTTCAGAATCTTGCAGTTGTTGATGCCCTCTCCTCCTCCATTCCTCCCACAAGTTTCCTTTGATGGTGGTACTTGCCTTGGAATTTCCACTTGAGCCTGTTAAACCCTTGGGAGGAGGGAAGGTAAGTCCATCCGCATTCACTGCTCTTTCTCCTCTGTCAAAGGACTAGGGACAAAGAATCCTCCTCATGCGTTCTTGTGCTGAGGATTCCACTCTACAATTTCTGCTCCAGGATCTGAATTCTCTCACCACCATTCCTGATAAGGTTGCACATCTCTTCCCTGTTCTCAGGATAGCACAGAAGGATTCCATTTGGAGCTGGCTCAGAACAGTCAGATACCAGTAATTTGGTAATGATTACTTGACATTTTGAAGGCAAACACACAAAATAGCTTCTTTATGAAGTGAGCTGGGTGGGATGATCTCAAATGAGTTTTCCAGCTCTCTTAACTCTGAATCTGTGAATGCATCCTCAAGGAAGAGTTTGTTCATCAGAAGAGTGAGACCCATAATTGCCCATTTTCAACTTACTTGTGATCTATCTGCAGTTTAATTTTGTGAGCATTGTTTAGCAACTTTCCTCATCTGTAAAACTCCTTACAGCTTCTCTCTGTAAGAAACAGCCTGCTGCCGGACAGATTTTCAGATTGTTCAATTTTAAAATGCTTTTCTTCATAAGTTAGTTTCTCAGTGGAAGGTGTGACTTTTGAGATAACTGCCATGTCTTTGAAATCTGGAAAGAAATATTTGCAGGAAGTCCCTAGCCATTGCTGGTCAACGTCTTTCTGCTTAGAGTGCTCCAGGGGCAGATTACCAAATTTAAGCCTCTGAACTTTCATGTTACTCTTATTCTGAGCATATTATATGAAATTGGTCTTGAACTTTTCATATTTATATTCTTGGCGGAGATGTTGAGAAGCTCCATTTCCATTCACCATTATTGTGTGTACCTGGCATGTCGTAGGCTCTTCATTTGGTTCATTGGATGAATGAAGAAAGTGATCCTGCTCTTTGGTCAACAGGGTTGAAAAAAGAAGTCTGCACCAACTTTACAGATCGCCATTGAGCTTGGGTTCACCCCTGTTCCCCTGTGTATTACATGACCCCACGATTATTGCAATCTTACCAACTTCTCCGTCACTGCAGGGGACAGACTTGAAGTATCTAGTAGATTTCCATGGGCCATTTCTGGAAAACTGAAATATTGACACATGTAGGTTTCTTTCTAGTTTAGAGCTGGCTCTTCTTAGTGAAACTTGCAGAAGGTCCTACTTCTGCCTCTGAGATAGGGTGATAGCATCATACCCTAAAAATGCCGCCTTGTTCAGAAGTGACACGATCGCTTTTCAGTTTGGAATATTGGTACGCGGGCAGATTTATGTGGAAGCACTTTGTTTTTACTACATGTGTAAAACTCCAGGGAACACTGACTAGGATATGAGGTGCTCCCTTCTGGCTGTGCATTAGCAACGTGGCAGTTACTGATCTGTCATTTACTTTGAAAAGGAATTGTGAAGTTTTGGCCTCATGCCTGGAGTAGCTCCAGATGGTCAGAAAAGATTTTTGTACTGAAGTCAAAGAGTATATTGCAGTGATAGAATTGGGCTTGTCATGTTTATATGAGAACATTGACTTCTTACTTTATTCCTCAAGTTTTTATTTAGATTTTTTTTTCCCCCTGAGGAGGTGAGTGGAATTTGGAATCTTAATATCTGGAATGCATTTGTTCTTGGTGATAGTGATTTAGAGGGGGGTTTGTGGTCTGTACACTTTGTCAACCTCAGTACCCCCTGATATTTAGTATTTACAAAGGGTGCATGAAGAGTTGGCATGTAGAGATCGACTGAGACCATTCTAGCTGATTCGGGAAACATGGGTCAGAAGCTTCATTTGGGTCCTGTGCGCTTATGTGATAAGCTGGCTGTTAGCCCACAACTGTTGTTTAGCGGCTTTCCTTAGTCGTTTGGCCCATCTCTGATGGGAGCTGGTGTTACTACATCTCTTCTCATGTTTCCCCATGATTCTGTGGCTGATAGGGGCACAGGGAAGGATAAGTGTTCCAGTATGGGTGGGAGGTGAGACCTGGGGAGATGAGCAGGAGAGAAGTCATGGTACTGACCAACACTTCCCAAGCTTCGCTATTCTGGGCCCTAGAGCTTTGGTTCCACACATGACCTTAATTCTGAACCTTCATGTCAGTCCTGGAAGGGGAATGATGTGATTCCTAATTTCCAGATGAGAAAGCTGAGATTCAGAGAGAGAATGATCTGTGCAAGGTAATAACCAGATAATTCTCTATTGTTATCTGTACAGTTTTACAGACATTTATTAGAAGTTTCCTGCCCTTTCAGGTTAGAGGTGACCCTGGGTTTCAGGAAATAAAGCTCATTTTCCTCTGGGAAACCTGGAGCTTGCTGAAGCTGAGCCTTTTAGTAAAGCTTGGTCACAAGGCTCAGATTAGCACCTAAGCCTGCAGGCAGGTTGCTGCTCCCACACTGTTTTCGGTTACTCTTGTGGTTATTGGGTAACTGGGTGAGTCTGAAGAACGCCAACAAAATTTTTGTCTTCGAAGAAAATGTGACCCATGGGGAAGTGACAGTCCGTTGCATACCACACAAAGGAGTTTCGATCTCTTTTGAGATGTCGGAGTGTAAGTTGAAAACAATGAGGAAAAACCTAGAATTTTGATTGTTGTCCTCTCCATTGATTGGCCAGGTGTTTGACAGAGGACGCCCTTTTGAAGCCTTGTGTGGAGAGACAGTCAGCAAGCACGTGGTCTGCCTCACCCGGCTTGTGCCCGCTCGCCCTTTTCTGACTGTCGCTGCTCCTGAGTCCCTGCTTGGCATGGGCTAGTTTCTAAATTGGTGCTTTTCTCTGCAGACCCGAGACCTGGTTAGCCATTTTTCCCCTCTGATTCAGTCTTCCATGAGTGTCCAGAATTGCCCTCTAGGTTGTTACTCTGCTTCTAAGTTTTGTCTTTTTAAATCTGCTGTTTAGGTACTGTTTAGGCAGTATTATTTTTCTCTTTCTGTCTGTGGCACTGAGTGCTTTTGGGATTGGGTCCTAAACTGCAGGAACACCCTGTTCTAGTTGATGGCGCTTTTTGAAGTCGTGCTACCTTTTTGATGAGAAGGATCAAAGTGGAGTGGAGGTGGCTTAGTGTGGCTCAGTGTAAATCTGATCACAGAGGCTTTGCCACATTCACAAAGGCCCAGATTGGGGCTTTCCTTTTAGTTGCTGTCACTTTATTATTACAATTATGAATGGCACACCAGTGCTATTATTTTATAAAAGATCATAAAATAAAGGTATATTTTCTTAGTGTTTAAAAAAAAAAAACTACCATGAGACCTAGAGCTACAGTTACATCAGGAATTTTTGATCTGACACAGTCTCCGGTGGGGTTTTGGTGCTGTCTCCTGGTATCGGGAAGGGAATGTCATCACCCTTAAAAAGAAAATTACTTGAGGCCTATTAAGAGTCTGTAGGAGAGGGGGTGCCTGGGTGGCTCAGCTGGTTAAGCAACTGCCTTCGGCTCAGGTCATGATCCCGGAGTCCTGGGATCGAGTCCCACATCGGGCTCCCAGCTCCATGGGGAGTCTGCTTCTCCCTCTGACCTCCCCTCTCATGCTGTCTCACTCTGTCTCTCTCTCTCAAATAAATAAAATCTTAAAAAAAAAAAAAAAGAGTTTGTAGGAGATTGTTGTTCTGTAGTGGCTTGTGGTCTAGGAGGTAGTCTTATAGAACAAGCTCTTTCAGAGCCCTTGGGAAACCAGTAGTCTTCCCTACAGCTTAGCCTCATGACTTATTAAATACACTTTAAGGGGTTTCCCCCTCCTGTTTGTTTTGAAGAGACTTCCTCTGAGAATGAATGGCAAAATACTTGTTTTTAGGTGTCCTCCCCTCCCCCTACCCCCAGAGGATGTGGTATTGTCACTGTTTCAGGTTGTGTGTTGTGGTATTACCCAAAGGCTCCTGAGCGTGGGCAGCGTTCGGGGCATCTCCTTCCTTCGCCTCTGTGCCGACGTGCTCCCCGGGCACCCCTCAGCTTCCCGCTCAGGAATCTGCCTGTGTGCCGTTGCCTGGAGCGCTTCCTCGACTCATTGGTCCTTCAGTCGTAGGGTGACCCCCTGGATTTTAATCCACATTTCCTAACGCTCAGGCCCATCCGAGTGGAACCCACGTTACAGCCCCCACAGCTCTTTCCAGGAGCTTCTGTTCTGCCTTTCCCACTGCTGTCATTACCTACCTGTTCTTTCCCTCCCCGAACTCAGATTCTGGGTTCCTCTGGAGGAATTGTAGGCTCACCTTTAAGGTCTCTGGCGTCAGAGCTGATGCCATGGGGACCGAGTAAGGAAGAGGATGAAAGAAGATAAGAAATTCACGGTTGGCTATTCTGAGCCCAGCACCTGTACTCACAGCGTCCTCTGTTCCCTTAAGCATTTTGTTCCTCAAGCATTTTACTTGAAGGAGTGTGTGTGTTTCTCTCCTTCCAAACCACTGAGCAGGTATTTGGGCCAGAATGTTTCCTGAGGAGTCCTTATTATAGCAAGAATAAAAACGGTTTGTGGGAAATTTAATGGTAGTAATAATAATCAGCACAGACGGAGTCCTTGGTACACGCTGGACACTGTTTTAAGTGCTTTCTGCGCATTTTTTTTTTTTTTTTAAACCTCATCTGCACAGCTTTGAAGGTAGGTACCTTATCCTCTCTGTTTTGTAAATGAACTAGCTGGGGCACTGAGAGGGCTGGCAAGCTGTAGAGTCAGGATTTGAACCCAGGCAGTTGTGAGTTTTAGGTAAGTTGTATTGGGTAAGAGAGGGCCTAATAACATCCTCTCCCGAAACCCCATATTCCTCTTGAACTCTTTCCTGTGTTACATACTGTGTTGTTGCTTGTGAAGTCACTTGGGTCAACTTCTTGTGTTTTTGCTGAGAAACATCATTGTCCACTTCCTTTACCTGGTAACTACCTGTTGATGGGCCTTTGGAGAAGGTAAGCAGTTAAGCCTCCGGAGATGGCCTGGTTAGGCTAGTTTTGCATCTCTTAATGAGCTTCAATCAGAATTTCTTTGGTATTTATTTATTCATTCTGCTTTGGTAAGCAAAGTGTTTTGTAAAATGTTTGCTGGCTTTTAGGAAGCCCAAGTGAGCAAATACAGAGTTAACACTACTAGGCAGAGGTTGAGCTCCTCAAAGAATTAGTGAGTCTTAGAAGTTATTGTCAAGGGCATTTAACCTAGGTGGCAGGCTTCAGTTCCTGAGCCCTTCAGAACCCCCTTTCGGTTCGAACCTCTCAGAGTACCGGGATGCCTCACCTGCTGGCACTGAGTAGTAGCTAGATGCTGGCTGGATGGCTCATGTTTTTTCATCCCTGGGAAGGAGTTGGAATCTGGCTAACAATTCCATTTAGGCCGCTTCATTGAATTGGCCCTTTTTCCCCTTTCCATTCGAAGTAGGGGAATAATAGTTTGAAACCATCTTTGAAGGGGCTACTAAAGTCGTTCACAAGCTGATGGCTTTCTATTCATACAGTACTTTACTTGCAAAGCTGTTTTCTATGTATTATCTATTGTGTCATTTTCCAGGACCCTAGGAAGTTAACAAAGTGAGGATTGTCCCAGTTCACAGATAGGAAAACCCAACCTAAGAAGGCATGCTGCTATTCCTAGGGATGCCTCAGCAAATAAAGGGACGAATCCAATGGCAGTTTTCTGATTCTAGATCTCCCTCTCACTTTCCAGTGCTTTGTATTATCTCAAAAGTAAGAACCTCTCACTGAAAATCCATAGATGCATAGATTCTGCACTTTTAATGATAAGAACATGGAAATATTTTTCTGTGCTAACATTTTCCCAGGCTGTTAGTAGAATATTTTGACATCTTTATAAATGACAAATGGAGTTAGAAGTCACTTAGGTTACCATAATTGTGTGATTTTTAGATGTTTAAATATTAAACTGAGATCCATCAACAGAATGTAGCCTCTCAATAGCCTTAAAAAAAAAAAAAAGGGTACATCTTGAGTCGGGAATGTCGATATTAAATAAGGCCCTTGGCTATTTCTGGAGTATGTTGGCTGTTCTGCCTTGTTGTGTTTTTCTTTCTCTGGAATTGGTGAAGAAAGAGACAAACAAAATCCAAATCAAATCACATGAAAGAATTAACACTCCTTTGGGCATACAGTTGTTTGGGATAATCGTAAATTCTGTTGCCCATAGCGGCTGACAAGGGGGGAAGTAGGAGAATTGTAGCACTTGGGTGTTGACTGTGGACTGAATGAACATGTGTTATGACTTACTTTAAGCAAGAGAACCTTATAGTTAGGTGAGTTGGGTTTTTGTAGGTTGCAGTTATGAAAAATTACAAACATTCAAATTAGAGAATAGTCGTGGGTCCCCATGTTCTTGTCTTGATCTCTACAACCAGCACCTCATGGTCAGTCTGGTTTCACTTTATCCCTGTCCCTTCCCCACTTCCTGCAGTAACATTTTGAAGCGAATCCCAGACCTCTTATCATTTAATCTCTACATATTTCAGTATTTTTTTCAGATAAGGTCTTTCCAGAGTATATTTTCTTATTTAGAAAAGTTTTACAAATGAAATCTTGGAATTTCTGCTGTATAAATTTGTGGTTGAGATTATGCAATTTCTAACTGATCAGCACTTTTCAGATTTTTGGCTGACAGACTGTTTCTGAAACAGGGAAAAAGTCATTTATGGTAACAAACAAATGTGTGTCTTGGTGGTGCTAAAAATTAGCTTATTTTTCAGACCTAACTTTTGTTCTTATTGAAAATTAAGATGTTTTGTAAACTTTTGAACTGTTGTGTAGCCCCATTCATGTTCTTCTGTTTCCTGTGTTTTCAGTCTTTATATTTCCCAGCTGTTTCGAACAGCGTGAATAGAGTACCTTAAGCTTATTGCCAACATTTAGGCTCTAATGGTAAGGAATTTTCAGTAAGTTGGGTATAACTTGAGTAGCGGGTTTCCATTCAGGGACTGTTTGCTAATTGCAGGTGCTTATTAAGGAGAATTCTCAAGTTTTATAGAATAAGTAAATGGGTTTATGGGCCTTATTTATATGTGTATGTATGTATTTTTAAAATGTTTATATGCAGTGAATTTAACCGAAGCTGGGAAAATTAACCTGGTTTATGTATGATCAGTTAATTGGTTCATTAAAATTTTAATTTTATGGTACATAATAAAGAATCAAAAATTAATCTTTATTCTTTGTAGGCGAGGAGCTTACTTCGTGAACTGTAGCCAAACGTAAAAGACATGTTTTGGCTAATGATTCTTACCTTTTCGCTTAAGTGTCCCAAGATAGCATGGAGTCTGTTACAGATAGTCACATATATTAAAAAGAACAAAGTGCTCATTAACTAGAAAGAACCATGAGCATTTTTAAGGCTCTGGAGCATACTGTCAGGCTTAATAATAACAGCAAATATTAGCTTAGTACTTGCTGTTCTGAGCACTTAACTAACTCCTTTAATTGCTCCCATAGTCCTCTAAGGATATAGATGCTGTAATGATCTTTGCTTTATAGAAAGGGAACTGAGGCACAGGGATGCTAGTAAGCTCTAGTCTCAAGCCCAGTTAGTAGGTTGTCAGGCAGAATTCAGTTCCTGCACAGCGTAGGCTCCCACAGCTCTACTAGAGAGCCTCACTTGGTTTATAAGGTGAAATTCTAAGAGTTAATAGGCCTTGCATTTTTGCCAATAAGAACATGTCATTTTAGAGCACTGCTGTCCAGTGGAATTTTCCAAAATGATGGAGATATCCTGTCTGCATTATCCAGGAGGATGATGCATAATTGCATTGAGCACTTGAAATATGGCTAATGTGACTGAGGGGTGACATTTTAAAATCTGTTTAATTTTAATGGCCACATGTAGTTAGAGTGACTTCAGTATTGGACATTGAAGTTTTAGAGTCCAAGATACCTGGCAGGAATTTATAGTTTGAGTTTTCCTGGGGAAATGACAACTTCTTGACGTCTTATGATTCAGTACCTTGACCCCGCTAGGGTAGTCAGTGATAGTATCATTAAATAGTGATGATTTTAATGAGTGAAACTGTTTTTACAAATCAGATAATTGAAAGCTTCAAGCCGTAATACCTAACAAGCCAATCCTGTTTGATTGCTAACATAAGACATGGTTAGCCTACCACATCTGGAGGCATCCCCTTGTTAATTCCTCTGTAGCCAAGCAAAAATCGCTTAGACGTTCCCTTATGCTTTTCAGCCTGGGAGAAGAGCTCTTGCTTGTAGAGTCCAGCTCCTTGGTCAAGCTTAACATCAAGGCATGGTGATAAGAAAGTAAAATGGACTTTGTGGGCCAAAGGCAGCTAGCTCTTAGAAAGCAAGTGTTGAGCTTTTCATCTTTCTCCTACAGCCAAATTGTGTTGACAGAGCTCCCATCTATGAAGATACAGCGGGAATACTCCTCGGTAATGAAGCCAGGTTTCATTTCAGATGAGACTACATAAACTATGGTATTGATGTCTCCTATAATGTGCTTTCATCTGAGTCTTTATGAGGCACTTACACCTAATTATTTTAAGCTTTTCTTTATGTTGATGAAAAGGGCCCAGAGTGGTGGTTTCCATCAGCAACGGTGGGGATCTGAAATGCGGGCCAGCAGAGCCTCCAGATGGTGGCAGGTTTTGGACCTTAGCCACTCAGCAGATGTAATTAAACATGTCTGCAGTTTTAAAACAGACCTTTTCTTTGTTTATGGGATTGAACTGTTATCATTAGCCTTAAAGTGAAGGACTTGAATTGCTATGGCCAGGTGCTCTCTCTCAGCTACTGTGTTAAGACTGGGTCTGGAACTCCACTTTGAAAGGTTTGTGTGGAGAAGTTTCCGCAAACATTTGGGAGTTAGGATGGCTGTGGGGTGTTTTTAACAAGTCTTGTTTGCTCGCTTCCTATTTGTGATTCTCAGACATAGCCAAGCCAGGATTGGATGTGAAAGTGGGTTGGGACTTTCAGGCGAGGAGGATGGAAAGGCTCGGTGAAATCAGTGAAATCAGCCATGTTCCTAGCACTAGCTTCTGTTTGAAGCAGAGCGGATCATTCAGTTACTGTAGACTTGGACTTCTCCACTTGGTCAAACTTCTTTAGGGATGGGAAACCACTTATCACGAGAGAGTGATTGGACTTCTTGAAAAGAGAATTACAGTTTATTTGTGGAATGAAGGACTGTGAGGAGTGAGTTCCCTGTGTTTAATCTTGACCATCCCATTGCTGGGAAAGTCTCCATTTACACCTTTAATCAGGACTTAACAGGTGAGCATGATTTAAAGACATTTGGGATGTGTTTTGCTCATGCAGGTCAGTGTATGGTATGTTCTTTAGCGAGCTCCCTGCTTTCCTGAAGTTTCAGAACTAAGTTGGCCTTGTGACAGGGAGTGACTGCATAGCCTAGGTAAGCTTAGGGACTGATTTGCTTTATGTCCTCTCCACTGAGAAACTGGCCATCTTTTGGCCAGGAAAGAAAATCACCTTTCTTCTATGTTTCCCCCAGCCTGCTTCCCTTACTACATGACCTTTGAGAGCTGTTCTCTTCCTGGAAACCGGGCCTTCCCTCATGAGGTTAGGACCGTGCTTGCTGTGTGTCCGGTCAGGGAGCAATCACAGGATGGTGGCTCCTGTAGAGGACGTCATCGGGTTATGACTGTGCAAAAGATGTATTGAAATAGTTGCCTCCAAATGAATTGACATATGTTGGACCCCGCTTTTTCGGTCACCTAGTGGAGGGTGTGCCTCTGTCCTAAGGGAGGTCTTTATACAGTTGATGGCATATTGGTGCTGAATGGTAGCCTGAGACTATGGGGGCTGCCTTTGGGGTGGCCCTCTTGCTGCGTAGCAGGTCCAGAATTCCACTGGGCCAATATGCAGGTCTAGTTCTTAGTTTACAAATCCTGTGTGTTCTGGGACTTCAAACCTACCCACATGTGTGTGCACACACACACAGCAGCCTGTACCCAGGACATGGCCGTTCTATTTTAGAACAGCCCCTTTACCCTGTGCCTGTTAGTTTTGCCTGTTAGTTACTTGTCTTAGTGAGAGTCGTTGCTTACGACTGGAGAATCTGGCCTTCTTGCTGTTGAGGATGGTTTCATGGTGGAAGATGTCTCTGCTATCTTAGTTTGTGACTTGGTAGCATGAATTACTCTTTAAGGCCTGGAAAAAAATAAGGTAATTTGAAGTCAGTTTAGAGACCCAGGCGGAGGAAGCTATTGTGTAACTACTGGGCGCGTGAAACTTGGCAGGCCCCAAGTCCACTAGTGGCCACAGTCACATGATTTATTGCCAGTGGGGAACCATAGTTAGCTTATTGCAGACCTACATCTGGCATAATTGATGTTGTCATCAGTGTCAGACTACTCACCCTGTTCTGCCAACTTTCTTCCAATAACAAAAGTCTTCTTGCCTTGCATGCATGACTGTGTATGGAATTCGTTTTTAACCATGGTCCAGTCACAAGTACAGGCCTACCTTGGAGGTATTACAGGTTCAGTTCCAGACCACCACACTAGAGCAAATATATCACAATGAAGTGAATCCACTGAATTTTTTGGTTTCCTACACATAGAAAAGTTATGTTTGTAGTGTCCTATAGTCTGTTAAGTGTGCAGTAGCATTAAGTCTTAAAAAAAAAAAAGGTTCATAGCTTAATTAAGAAAAATGCTAAACCGTGTGAGCTTCAGAGAGTTATAATCTCTCTGTTCATGGAAGCTCTTGCCTGGCTTTTGCTGGGTGCTGAAGGTCGGGGTGGCTGTGGCAAGTTTTTCAAATAGGACAGCAGTGAACTCTGCCGCATGGATTGGCTCTTCCTTCACCAATGATTTTTCTGTAGCGTGTGATGCCGTTTGATTGTGCTTTATCTATAGCAGAACTTCTTCAAAATTGGAGTCTATCCTGTCTAACCCAGACACTGCTTTATCAAATCAGTTGATGGAATGTTCTAAAATTTTTATTGTCATTCCAACCGTCTTCGCAGCATCTTCATCAGGAGTAGATTTCATTTTAAGAGTCCACTTTCTTTGCTCCTCCGTAAGAAACAGCCCCTCATCCAAGTTTGATGAGCTTACAGCAATTCAGTCTCATCTTCAGGCTCCACTTCTGGCTTCAGTTCTCTTGCTGTTTCTGCCACATCTGTAGTTACTTCCTCCACTGGAGTCTTGAGCCCCTCAAAGTCATCAATGAGGGTTGGAATTAACTTACGCTCATCTTGATATTTTGATCTCTTCTCCATGAGTCATGAATGTTCTTAGTGGAGTCTAGAGTGGTGAATACTTTCCCCAAGGTTTTCAATCTACTTTGCCCAGTTCAATCAGGGGAATCACTGTCCACGACAGCCATAGCCTTGTGGAATGTAGTCCTTAAATAATACAACTTGAAAGTCAAAATTACTCCTGATTCGTGGTCTGCGGAATGGGTATTGTCTTAACAGTACTGTACATTTCCATAAGGGCTCTTGGGTGATTAGATGCATTCTCAATGAACAGAAGGGGATTTTTTTTCCCTCTACACAGTAGGTCTCAACAGTGGACTTAAGATATTCAGTAAACCATGTTGTAAACAGATGTTCTGTCATCCAGGCTTTTTATAGAGCACAGGTGGAGTAGATTTAGCATAATTCTTAAGGGTCCTAGGATTTTCAGAATGGTCAATGAGCATTGGCTTCAACTGAAAGTCAACAGTTGCATTAGCCCTTAGCAAGAGAGTCAGCCTGTCCTTTGAAGTTTTGAAAGCCAGACATTGATTTTTTTCTACCATGAAAGTCCTAGATGGTATCTACTTCCAATACAAGGCTGTTTTGTCTACACTGAAAATCTGTTGTTTAGTGTGGCCACCTTCATAAATTATCTGAGCTAGATCTTCTGGAGAACTTGCTGCAGTTTCTACATCAGCACCTACTGCTTCCCTTTGTACTTTCATGTCACGGAGACGGCTTCTTTCCTCTAACCTCATGAACCAACCTCTGTTAGCTTTGAACTTTTCTTCTGCGGCTTCTTTACCTCTCTCAGCCTTAATAGAATTGATGAGAGTTAGGGCCTTGCCCTGGGTTAGGTTTTGACTGAAGGGAATGTGGTAGCTGGTTTGATCTTTTTTCCATACCCCAAAAAGTTTCTCTGTATCAGCCATAAGGCTGTTTCTCTTTCTTACCATTTTGTGTTCACTGGAGTAGCACTTTTTGTTTCCTTCAAGAACTTTTCCTTTGCGTTCACAGCTTGGCTGACGCATGCAAGAGGCCTAGCTTTCGGCCCACCTTGGCTTTCAGTATTTTTCTTCCATAGGCTTAATCATTTCTAGCTTTTGATTTCTCCTGAGAGACTTGGGACTCTTCCTTTTACTGGAGCTTGGAGGCCATTCTAGGGTTATTGATGGGCTAATTTCAGTGTTGTCATGTCTCAGGGAGTCTGGAGGTCGGAGCAGAGGGAAGGAGATGGGGGAAGGGCTGTTTGACAGAGCAGTCAGAATACACCCAACATCTGTGGAGTTAAGTTTGCCATTTTACAAGGGTGCAGCTTGTGGCGCCCCAGGACAATCACAGTAATGACATCAAAGATCACTGATCACAGATGACCGGAGCAAATATAATAGTAATGAAAGAGTTTGGAATGCTGTGAGAACTAGGAAATGGGGCACAGAGACTCAGGGTTCTCAGATGCTATTGGACAAATGGTGCCAGTGTCCTTGCTTGTTGCCACGGTCCTTCAACTTGAGGCAAAACCAAAACCAAAAACCAAAAACAAAAAAAACCCTCCAAAACCACAAATAACCACACATAACATCTGTGAAGTGTAATCGAATGAGGTATGCTTGTATTTGAACTTGTTGATTTTAATAAGATGTTGGAAAAATTGAAAATTCCGTACTTCTTCACTCTGTGTTTGGGGAACATGTGGGTTTCTTCCTATCAAGTTAATTAAGAGGAGGAAGGGAAGATTGCCCCAAATTGTGTAATCTTGTGCCCAGAATCTAAAAAAGAAAAAAAAATACAGGGACAGACAGGCCTCCAAAATTTAGTGACTTAAAAACGTGAATTAATAGAATATTAAATGTTCATTGCTGGTTCTTCATGGAAGATAAGAGGTTGTTTCCTGAGGGGTTTGTGCTTGAGGAGTCATTTTGTGCTCTTACAAAAGGAAATGGAGGGGTGGTGAAAATGTGGGTGGGGCTGGGCTGGCTGGAAATTACTGCTTGCTTTCTACTTTGCTGCACATACTTAAAGATTGGGAGTTAATTTCTCTTTATGGGAGGAAAATGTGGCAAGGGGCATTCCCATTTCAGAGATTTTAAGTTTTGTGACATACCTCAAGATGGAATTTCTTTTCCTTTTTAAGAGTTTGTTTATTTGAGAGAGAGAGCATGAGAGGGGCTGGGGGCAGGGCCACAGGGAGAGGGAGAAGCAGACTCTCTGATGAGCAGGGAGCTCCACTCGGGGCTCAGTCCCAGGACCCTGAGATCATGACCTGAGCTGAAGGCAGGCGCTTAACCGACTGAGCCACCCAGGCACCTCGGGAATTTCTTTTATTTAAGGGTTATTGAATACATTTTTTGTTTTTTGGTCAAAAAATGTTTCTCCTTGTCTTTGTGTCTTCTCTGACTTCAAAAGAAGAGGCTTTTGTTTTTCTCCTTAATAGTTTTTATCATTTTTGAAGTCATGAGTTCTTTAAGTAATGACATATGTGTAAATGAAGTCCCCATTATCTTTTTATACTGAAAATTTATAGATCTGGTTGTTAAGAGATAAGCTACAATAAAGTACTGTACTTAACATTAAAGAATTTTTTTTTTAAGATTTTATTTATTTATTTGACAGAGATCACAAGTAGGCAGAGAGGCAGGCAGGTGGGGTCGGGGGTCGGGGGGCGGGGAGCAGGCTCCCCGCTGAGCAGAGAGCCTGATGCAGGGCTCTATCCCAGGACCCTGGGATCATGACCTGAGTGGAAGGCAGAGGCTTTAACCCACTGAGCCACCCAGGTGCCCCAACATTAAAGAATTTTGATCGTAGGCCCCAGGGAGGCCATCTCATTCTTTATTCCAACTGGTGTCAAGGCCACCCGTATGACACTGTGACACATGGTCACTAGCCTGTGCTAGCATCATTGTGATCCACTAACAGGACAATTGCACTAGGAGCCTGGAGACCCACTTCCCATTCTGTGTGTGCCCCTAACTAAGGGTGAGGTATCTTTACCTTTTATGAGTCAGGAAATGAAAGAATTGGACCATGTGGTCACTAAGGTTTGTTTTAGTGGTCGATCTCTGTGAGAATCCATTGACATGTCTTCAACTTTAAAAGCAGTCCGTTACTTTTTTTTTTTTTTTCCCCTCTCACATTTTCATTTTTATATTGAACCCAAAACGTCTTGGTTAAAACAGACTTTCTATTGCATTATTTTTTCACATATTTTGACCAGGACACACTTTGAGACATAGCCCAGTAAAAACACAAAAATACTTATATGCATGTAGCTGAATCAGAAGTTTCATAAATCACTACTTGCCTTTATTCTTTGGGATACAATTCCATACTGTTCTATTCTTTAAAAGAATGCTGGTCAGTGACCCACTAAATTGATTATATGACCTGAGAATGGGTCTTGACCTCTAGTTCAAAAAAACACCACTCCATAGCAACCTAGAACAAGTTTGTTTCTTCAAACTCAACTCACATTCAACTATAGTTAGCTTATTTGTCTTTAGTTCTTCTCTTTTACCAGCTTTAAGGTCCCTAGTTTTTGAGGTTTTTCCTTGTATGTTTTGATACTTTGACTCCCCACCATCATGGTCATCTGCCCCTATGTTTAAAGCTTGTGCCCATCTTGAAGTAATGGTGCCCAGAAATATAATCTCAAAATAAAATTGAACTACTGCTAGGTCTTTTTCCTATCTCCTTTCCTACTAATGTCTACTGTGTGTCACATTATTTTTTACAAGTATTCACTCGACACACATTTACTGAGCACTGTTAGGACTGTTCTGGGTGCTTGGAGATACAGCAGAGAGCAAAACAAACTTCCAGCTTCCAGAGAGTGTACGTTGTAGAGAATTGGGCTAGCTGCTAGGAGTAGGACCATGACTTACCCAAGCCCTCACCCGTAGAGCCCTCCTTTAGTGCCCAGTTGCCCGTGGTTTTTGTGGCTCTGTGTTGTATGCCTTTAGGTATTTGCCTTCTGAATTGTGAGCTCTCCTGCCTTTCCACTTGAGTGCACATCTCAGCAAAGATGAAATGTCCGTTTCTAGGGTGAGAGTATATGTATGAGGTTTCTCTTTATTTGAATTCTAAAAAAAAGTGGAAATTTGAGAGTTAAAAATATTTTCAGAGTACAAAAATACTCAATTATTTTTCTTGAGTCTCAGGGTGGTTAAGGGGAGGTTGAAAGTTTCCATTCTATGTGATGAAAGCCTGTAAATTCTATTCAGGTCACAAGGGCATCTAGAGGGGTCTTTAACTTATTAGGACAATGAAGTATACTTTTAAAATAAAATTACAAAGTAAAATATAAAATGAAAATTATAACTATTTCTAGAGTGACTTTGACATGCGTAAATTTGGACCAGTGTTAAAATTAGTCTTAGAGATTGAATAAAAAAAAAATCAGTAAAGTTATATATTGGGGGGTAAAGATTTAAGTGAACAAAATAAAAATGTGGTTCTTCAAAGTTTTCATTCACATTAGAAAATAAAATCTACATACACGAAATTAAATGAGTGATCAAGCTGCTTAAGTACAACTCCAGTATGATCGAAGGTAAATAGAATGATTCAAGAGAGTAACTGGAGACTAGCATTTGAAGTAGATGGAGTGGATTGGTTAAAAAAAAAACACCATTTCTGTTCTAAGTTGAACGTATTTTAAGGGATCTGAAGCACTTAAAAAAGCTGTGCTTAGTTGAAGTTGCATATTCATTTAAATAAAACCAGAATTTAAAAATAGAATTTCTTCTTTTTATTTAAAAAATAAATTAGGATATTTTAAAATAGGAGATGTAAATACATTTATAACATGACAAGACCAGTGTGTAGAATGAAAGAGCAAGGAAAGCAAGCCTTAAACGTGACCTTAGCTGGGGTTGCATTGATCTAGGGGCAGGAGAATCTTTATGAGGTGGCATTTTCACACTGGCCTGCCTCTTCCTTTACTTTATTCTGAATGACCTGCATATCAGTTAAAGCTTCTAGTCCAAGTTAACAGGCGGCAATTTATGCTGGACGTATAAACAAGGCCATAGAACATTACTACACTTAATTGACGAATGCTCTCTCCCCCTTCCCTGGACAAAGATTTTGGCCTCCCAATGTTTTTGTCTGAGATAGAATTAATGGATTCTTCTCTGTGATGTCATGTAGAAGGGCTCCCACTGTAGAAATATTAGACTTTTTTTTTTTCTCCCAAAGAAGAAAACTGGAATACTTTTAAGTTGCTTACTAATTTAAGTTCACAAATGTGAACTGAAAAAGTATTTAAGCAACTAGTACTAAAATCACCTTAGGAAAAAAATCATATTTTTGTCTTCATAGAGAATGATGCCTCGGAGCCAGAAATAGTAGCCCAAATAAAATACGCAGAAAAGGAGAATCTGTCTGGTTTTAGGATCCAAATTAGATTTCAGGTCCAAATTAGGATCTAGGCAAAGATCCAAATTAGATTTCATACTTTAAACTTTTTCTGTGAACTTCCACTTGACATTCTTTAAAATGAAACGACACTTTGTACTGATTCTTAAAATGCCCCTCCCCTCCATTTAAAACATGTGAAAACAGTTACTTTTTAATACCACCATCAATATGGAATTTTGGGCTTTGGGAGGGTGAGCACAGGTGTCTAGTTCCAGCAGAACGCAGAAGGGGAGAGGTGCCATTTGACTAATATGACAATGTCTGTGGAAAGTCTTCATTTTCATTTGTGTGGAAATGGTAAGTTTCAGATGATGGAGTCTACCTTTTCATTCTAGCTTCTCCGGGAGCAGTAAATGGATTGCAGTCAATATTTGAGTATCCCGAGGCATTTAGACTGGGGCAGATGGAAACACGGGTGCCTTTGGTTGAGGGCAGTCTGCACAGAATGCTTTTGGCTTTAATGATAACTTTCTGCCTGCTGCCACCCAGGCGTCCTTCTTCTCATCTGGTTTGAGGGGCATTCCCTAAAATGAGGGAGGAAATTCAGATAATAGTTTTGGACATTCCTGGCCTAGGCATCCTTTTAGAGGAAGTTTTTCTGGTGAGGAGTGTCACATGAGTGCCCTGGGAATGTGTTTACTTGACTATCTGTTGACACTTTGATACAGGAGATAAAGGACACGGAACCGCCCCCTCCCCACCCAAACTCCTCTGTGGGTATTTCAGTCAACCTTTGAGCTAATGGGACCCACACTCCATAGAAACTGTGTTGTCCGGCTAGGGCAGAGGTTGACATTTGTATAGATCAGCATTTCTCCGGGTTAGGGAGGCATAAAAAATACAAATTTGTGATTTCTTATATTAGGTGCTGTAAATGTCATGCTGGAAAGCAACATAGTTAGAATCTGAGTTGAGGCCTCAGGATCTTCAATGACTAGGGTAGAAGAATAGATCTGGACCCATGGCAGATATCTAGAAGGTCCTTGTGCCTTTTAAATCCAGAGCAGGTCTCTGTCTTCCTCTAAAGCTGCTTATTTGCCCTGGGTGGGATTTTGTCCCGGAGCCACAACTCCAAGTGTTCCTGCTAGGAACCACAACTCCAAGTGTTCCTGCTAGCTTCATAGGAAGGGAGAGCAGGAAGAACAAACTGGCAAGTGAATTGGGTGGATACTGGCACAAAAGTCTTTGGAGTGTTGGAAAGAAATTTTACGTTTCAGGACATCTTTACCACCAACGCAGAGGTGTGGGGATTATTCCCGTGTTGCCACTGGTGAGGTCTGTCTTTAGCCCTCAATTCTGTACACATGAGAATGTGTGGAGATGGCAAATGATGCCTAGATAGCCACAGTGTGCGGAATTGTCAATTTCCATTCGGACGGCGAAATTCAGCTTTCAGCTAGGGAAGACAGGACCATGGTGTGTTTAGGGAGGGCCGAGTTCTGAGCAGTGCTGCTCCTTGTTTTTTGGGCTTCTGCTTTTCCTGAGAGAAGTATTGTTCCTGGAAAAGAAAAGAGTGGATGCCGAAAATCTGTTTCTTTAAAAGAAAAAAAAAAGAGTCTGGATTTTTGCAGTGCTGGGCTGGCTGTTGATCTGGTAGCTACAGTAACTGAGATTCTGGCTACGTGGCTGTGTGAGATGTCCATGGCCGAGTTAGAATATGAAGTCACAGAAGGGGTTCTAAAACAAAAGAATGGCCTTAGAATAATAGAGGGTGGAGAAAGAGAAAAGACTGATAAATTAGCCGATGATTTATTCAAAATGATTTCATTCAAAGACACTGGTTGTTACTGTTTTTTAAAGATAGGAATTAGGAGGTTGTCTAAACTCCTAATCAAGAAAACAGAACAATGGAAGAACCTCAACAGAAAAATGAAGTTTATCTTATAAAAAGTTTATACTTGTACTCAGAGGCCTCTCCTAATGACATTCAGCTACCTGAAAGGATTACGGGGGGTGGGGGGGGCGAGGGGGGGTGGGATGTCCAATTATTCACTAATTGCCTTGCATCCCGGGCTTTGGAAGGCGATGGACTGTCTCATGCATTGACTGTTAAGTTGAGTGTGGTTCACCTATGACCTTGTCCCCAGACTTCTTGACCTTTTAGGTGGAAGACACCCGGTTGAATCTTAGAATTTTTAGTGATAACGCAAAGGGGTGGGAACTGCCCATGTGAGGTTTCATCTTGGCGTAAAGCCAGAAAGCTCTGCTCTTGCCTGTAATTTTAAATGTGGTTTGCTGGTAAACCCCTCACTGCTTCAAAGTCGATATTTACTTAGTAGAAAGCTTGGAGGCCCCAAAGTGGGGTTAGAGTAGGGATTGCCGGCTGGTTATGTTTGCTAAGGACACCCCATGATTATGCATAAAATGTATGTGTCTAATAGAGTCTCTGTATCTGGTGGTTAGGTTTTTCTGAAGGGCTAACTCATTATCCTTATAGTAACTTCCTTAGGAATTAGAATCTGTTTAGAATCAGCTACTTAAGTTGTTTCTCAGTATTTGGAAATAGTTGATTAATGCTTTTTTGAAAATTGATTAAACTGACCATCAGGATGTCATATTAGTCTAAGGTTTTAGTTTAAAAATTGATACATAAAGCTGGAGGTGTGGTTTATTAACTCCGTTTTTCCAAAGGTTCATTTGTTTAGTCAGCTTTTTTTTTTTTTTTTTTTTTTTTTTAAATAAATCCTTGTACTCCTTTCAGGATTGATTCAAAGACCCTGGTTGTTACTAGTAGTTTCCAGTTAATATTAGAAAATGTGATGAGTCAAATTACCTTCTGGATTCCCATTTGGTGGCCAAAGAAATTTGCTTGTGTCTTACTTCACCTCACTCATCATCTCTGTTTTCTCCATTAGTCTTCATGTAACTGTGGTTTCTGTGTTATATCTTTTGTTTCATTGTCTCTCTGATATTTTTTCTCTTTGTTTTTTCTTTATGTGGCACAAAAATGGATTGTAGTCTAGAATTTGAGGTAAAGCTATTATACTAATATTGTGTTTTCCCATATTTGTTCTTTATAGGTTTATAGGTTAAACTCTTGGGATCTTATTGGGGCACCTGGGTGGCTTAGTCAGTTAAGCGTCTGCGCTCAGCTCAGGTCATGATCCCAGCGTCCTGGGATTGAGCCCCGTATTGGGCTCCTTGCTCAGCAGGTAGTCAGCTTCTCTCTCTCCCTCTGCCTGCTGCTCCCCCTGCTTGTGTTCTCTCTCTCTCTCTCTGCCAAATAAATAAAACCTTTAAAAAAACAACTTAGGATCTTATTTCATACCTATATTTCAAAATAGGGCATTGATTTGATACAAAATTACTTTTCTTAAATCTGTAATACACTGAATATATTTCTTAGAGGTTTTTGTGGGTTTTTCTTTTTTTGTGTGGTTTTTTTTTTTTTGTATTTAGAGCACTTTTAGACTCACAGCAAAATTGAGAGATGGTATAGAGATTTTTTCTTTTTACTTTTTAAAAAAGATTTTATATATTTATTTATTTGTCAGAGAGAGAGAGCAAGAGTGAGCACAGGTAGAGGCAGAGGGAGAGGGAGAAGCAGGCTCCCTGCTGAGCAAGGAGCCTGATGTGGGACTCAATCCCAGGACACTGGGATCATGACCTAAGCTGAAGGCAGCTGCTTAACCAACTGAGCCACCCGGGCATCCCGGTATAGAGATTTCTTAAACACCCCCTGCCCTCCACACGCAGGGCTTCCCTCACAAGAGGGGTACATTTGTTAAAAGTGATGGGCATTCCGTTGCCACATCATTATCACCCAGCATCTGAATATATTTTTAAATGCAGGAAGTAAAATTATGAACAGTGTTGTAAATTAGAAGATTGATCAGCTGTGTAGGTTAGTGTAATAATAGGTGATATTTTGTATTCATACCTGTTGGCCATTATTCCTGCGTTTTCTCAGTGATTCCTCAGAACAATTACATTAACACATTAAGTTTTTTGGTTTAAGAATTGGACTTCAAAGTGTAAGGTAGTTAATGCTTACCTAATTGGCTAGGAAGAGCTTTCATTTCTTTTTAGGAAAATAATTTCCTCTTGTTTCACATTATCCAGTGCATTGGTTGAGTGAAATTAATTGTTAACTTGAAACACATTTATTTTCTATGGATGTGAATACTCCCAGAGTACATTTGACACTTTGATAGTACTTAATTGTGGATTAGGTTCATGGTTCCAAGTGATATGTTGACATTCAGTCAGGGGAGCCTATTACATTTATAGAAGTTCAACAGCAAGGAACTCATCATTAACTAGGATTGCAGGAAATAAGGAAATAGTGTTTTGGCATATGAGATATATATTGGAAGTTTTTTCCATACTAGTCTTATAATCTGATAAGAAAGTCCAAGGACTATATGTTTTTTTCTTGGATAAATATTTTTCCCATCCCCAGATAATTTGAATAAAGTCCTCTTTATCTCTGTCTGTTGTAGTCATTTACTTTCTATGGATAAATAGTATTCCTTGTTATTTGCAAGGGTGATGTAACAGCACAGCTGTTATATGCTTGGCATTTCTGCTTCTGGTGAAATGCTGTTTGTGCAGATTTATCTGATCCAGATGTGTGACCAGCAAGTTACATTTCTAATTATAAGGCTAGCCAAATTCCATTATAAGCACATCATGGGATTATAGGGCCAGGAGGTATCTTGAGAGGACATGTCGTTCATTCTCCAGCTTTTCAGCAGGACCACACTCCATAAACCACTCCAATGTTGAACAAAGCAGCAAAGAATGTTCCACCCATGTATAGGCTGCATGTAGAGTCATCAGAATTATAACTGGAAAAAGAGATGAGTCCTGCTGGTCCAGCCCTCTTGTTTTTACGGCTAAACAGATTCAGGCCCTGAGAAGTTTGACTTCCTCAGGGTTTTTAGAACTCTCCGCCTAGCAGTTACTCTGCTATCTTCTCAGGTGGCCCATGCGGAGGGGGACCGGGTGGAAGACTTGATTGGAAATGCAGTTTCAGTTTCAGATGGGGTGAGAGCTGGATTTGATTAGAATTTATTAACAATTTCTGGACCCTGATGGGAGGTACTTTATTATTATTATTATTTTTAAGATTTTATTTATTTGACAGAGATCACAAGTAGGCAGAGAGGCAGGTAGAGAGAGAGGAAGAAGCAGGCTCCCCGCTGAGCAGAGAGCCCGATTCGGGGCTCGATCCCAGGATCCTGGGATCATGATCTGAGCGGAAGGCAGAGGCTTTAATCCACTGAGCTACCCAGGCGCCCCCGGGGAGGTACTTTATTATGTAGTAGTATGTGTAAATGTTTGTGGACATTAGTTATAAAGCGCAGAAGAAATTAGGCCTATATTGAGGACAAGATGGTTTTCAAGGGTGGTTTGTGAGCTTACCGGGAATGACGTCTGCGAATAAATACATGATTCTTTGAGTTGCTTTGGCCTTGTTGGGTCTGGGGTTTGAGTTACCCAAAGCTACTAGTTAGGCTGTTGCTGTTTGCTCCATGCAGGCGCAAGACAGGGGGCTCCTGTGCCTCAGACAGGAGGGGCATGCCAAACAGCCTGAACATTAGTTTGCTTGTGTCAAGTTCCTCCTTGTCCGCAAGGCCCACAGGAGTGATCCGGAATGTCCACATGGGGCTGCACACATGTGGGATTGTGTTTCTGCTGAGTGACACTAAGCTTGGCGGAATCCACTGCTTTCATACTATGCAGCAAGTGAACTTGTTCTTTATCCAGAAGAGAGACCTCATCCCACCTGTCAAAGTTGTTTGCTGTGGATGGAACTCCAAGAAATAGCCTGGGTACAGAATGGCCGGGGCCTTGCATTTTTGGTCACCCGGCAGGACGCTTTGGAGCACAGGAGACTGATGGAGTGTGTCTCACAACAACAGCGCCCTGTGATTTCTCTCCATTTCTGCATGGTAAGAAAGAGGTGATCAAATAAATGCATTTTACTAGGAACCTCACAGAGCAAAAGACATGACAAAGCCGTTAGGAAGCAAGTTCAGAGTCAAGAGAAAATGGTCAGTGCTGGATAATCAGGAGAATGAAAATGGGAGGAAAATATGAGCGGTGTCATTGTATTTCTTCTGTAAACTGACATCTTAATTATGGTACTTCAGGATATGGTGAGATCATATTAGAAATGATCACAGCTGAGACATGAGGGATTAGAAGTTTTGTTTCTACACCGTTAAGTCCATGTATCCTTTGTGAAAGGAAAGTGGTAGCCACGTGGACCTAGGGATAGGTTTAGCTCTGTTTCTTCACTGCATTGTGGCCTTAGGTTTTATTATTTGTATTTTGTTAAAAAAAAAATTAAATGGCATGGGGGTGGAAGTTGGGGGTGGCTCAGTTGGTTAAGCATCTTGGTTTCAGTTCAGGTCATGATTCAGGGTGGTGAGTTCCAACTAGGTATGGAGTCTGTTTGAGATTCTCTCTCTCCCTCTGTCTCTCCCCCTGCCTGATCTCTCTCCCTCTCTTTTTCTCACTCAAAGAAATACATATAAAAAAACACACACAAAAAAACAAAAAAACGATGTAAACAGTAGGGAGGTATACAAAAGCAAAAGCCTTCTTTTCACCACTCTCCCTACCACAGTCAGGTTTCATAGAAGTTGCCACTGTTTTGTGGGAGAAGAAATGTTCTCCCTTCTTCTGAAGGGAGAGGAAATGTTAATAATAGTTGTAGTGCCTACTTGTGGCATCTGAAGGATAGAACCTAATAAGCTCTGGGGCATTTAAGAGATCTTCTGAATGCCTAGAAAGATTTAAGAGGCAGTATTATTCTAGCACTAAAATATTATAATATGTTCACTTTTCTCAAATGATAGCTAAAGATTGCCTTAGAACAAGGGGTGTTAAGTAGGCTGTGTAACAGTATCTTTCTTTGAGGGCTAAGGGAACTGAAGCATACAGAAATGATTTGCCCCGTTAGAGGTCAGCCATGTTAGCCTTCATAATTGCTTAGAAAACATTTTGGTCCCAATAAAATCTTTTGTTCCACATGAAACCAAATATGTAGTGCTCTTAATACCACTTACCCTGCTCCGTTTTTAAACATAAGGTGTCACTTTCTTACACACTACTTAACTTACCTATTATGGTCACTCCTTGTTTCCTCTCACTAGAAGGTAAACTCCAGAAGAAGGGTTAGTTTTTTTTTCTCCCGCAAATTGGTGTATTTCCAACATCTGCAGCTGCGTCTGACTCACAGTAGGTGCTCAGTAAGTTGGCGATTAAGTGAATCAGCAGGTAGCGTACGTATAGCAGATGGTGCTGTAAGTTGAGGAAACTTATGTCTTAGATTATGTGCCCAGCCCAAAGTGGGACATCTCTGATTGGGCATGTCTGGGTGACATTGGTTGTCCCATCTGCTTTGATGAGACTGAATTTGTAAGCTGGGCTGGAGGATGGGGGCTGCAGATTTTGTTTGTTTTTGGCCTTGCACCTTGTGTGTTTTTGTTTTTTAATTTGGAAGCAATACTTAGAAATGAAGGGATTTCACATGAAATGGGCTTTCTGGTTTTCCTTGAAAATCTGGCAGTATGGGCCTGCGTTCCTACATGGTAGCAAGGGCTGAGCTCTCCCGTTTTTTTTTTTGTTGTTGTTTTTTGGGGGGGTATTTTTAGAGGATTTTATTTATTTGAGAGAGGGAGAGGGAGACAGAGAGAGAGCACCAGCAGGGCAGGAAGGACAGAGGGTAAGGGAGATGCAGCCACCCACCCATCTGAAAGCAGACAGGCTTAACCAACTGAGCCATTGAGGTGCCCCTGAGTTCTACTTTGTAGTGGCCCCTGCCACTCTCCGTTGACTTCTAGATGCAGAAGCTGTCAGTTGTTTTTTTGCCCTTATGTGCATACTTTTAATTTTTCATTTTTTTTTAAAGATTTTATTTATTTATTTGTCAGAGAGAGAGGGAGAGCGAGTGAACGAGCACAGGCAGACAGAGAGGCAGGCAGAGGCAGAGGGAGAAGCAGGCTCCCCGCCGAGCAGGGAGCCCGATGCGGGACTCGATCCCAGGAAGCCGGGATCGTGACCTGAGCCGAAGGCAGCTGCTTAACCCACTGAGCCACCCAGGCGCCCCTAATTTTTCAATTTTTAAATGTAAAGAGATCTTTCTCTCTAGCCATGTTTTCCAAAAGAGGGAAAAAGGAAAGGCAGACCACTTTAGTCATTGACGTTACTTCCTTGGCTCTTGGAGGCATCTGAACAGTGCAGCCCCTTGATGTAATGATTATCTGAGATCTCCACTTCTTTTAGTCTAGCCTTTTTATGATTGTAGCTGAGATTGCAGATGGTATGCGAGCGGGCTGCTCAGACGTAGAGAAACGAGCTTCAGTGCCTTGACTGAAGTGGTAGCAAGGAATGTGGGTCCAGAGAAAAATGCTTCCTTTGTTGAACTGTTAATGCATAATTGGTTCAGATGTTCAAAGTGCACGGCCCCATTGTTGAGCGCTCAGCTGCAGCATTAGAAGGGCCCTAAAGGTATATGTCCTCCATCTGTACATTTCCTGTCCACTAGAGAGATTCCATTTTTCTCTCAGTTTGTAGTAGTAGCCCGAAATGCAGAAGATGGAGAAGACATTTTATTGTTTGGGGAAAGTGACACTCCGGGAAAGTGAACGTTGTAGGTTTTTGCTTTGAAGACTTGTTAAGTTGAGCCTTGGATCCCCTTTAATAGAAAGAACAAATGGCATACTATTCCCAGGGGAAATTTGAATAACTAGACAATTTTAAACCATGTTTACTCTGGAAATATGACTTAGATTCTCTTAGTATGTGGGTGAAGAAGAATGTACAGTCTGTCCTTTAGACTTGTGAATTGTTTACTTGGTGATGGAGTTAACCAGTGGATCTAGTTTTCTTTGACTCTACCTAAAAGTTGGACTAAGTTCTTCTAGGAAGAAACAATGTAAGTGAAGTGTTAATAACATTGCGCATTATTAGATGACTCTGTAAAATAGAGATTTCACATAATTTCATTTGGAGAGTTGAAAATAATTAGGTGGCTAGAGCGTATTACCAAAGAGAATTATCTCGTGTATGTCAGCTCTTGAGACAAGTTTGTATGTTCAGAAAAATTTGACCTTGTTGAGATTCTCTGGTTTCAAGCTTGGTTGATAGAATTCTTTTTCTGTATAAGATGTCTAAGGACGAAGCAGAATATTTGTTCCATTTAATATACTTCGGAAATTCCCACCTGGATGGATTTAGGGGGGGAAAACCCCCCCAAAAGCGATACAACATGTAGTTGGCTTATGTTTCCATATGGATTTTTCTGTTTCCCTCACTTTTACTTGGGTTTACAATTACTTTTCTTCCACACTACTCCAAGGAATATTTTGCAGTGACATGGTTAAAATTTAGTGTAGAATCCAGATGGAACGTAGAGGCTAATTTTGAGTCATCCCGTTGGTTTAGAAAACAAATCTATCTGTATCGATTCCCAGTTTTTTAGGTAAGGCTCTTCTAGTTAAGGCCCATGACTTACCTGTACTGTGAACTACCATTTTAGGTGTGGTCATCTTTTTCTTGCACTGTTGCCCTTTCCTTTTACTAACCTAGGTAAGACTTGTTTTCTCTGAGAGCCTCAATAGTTGCCTGGTTTGGGACTTTGCAAGATGGAAGCTGGTGAGGGTGTGGGGGCTGGGAGGGGAAGGCGGGAGAATAATTAACCATTTGCAATTTGATAAGCAAGAGTTGGTGTGTGTGTGAGTGGTGTGGTAAAGAGCTTATAACTTGGTTGAGTTTCCTTTATAAACTTAAGTAAAAAATACGTTCAGAAATTTGAAGCGGTTGGAGAGGTGCAAGAGACCTTACCCTTCCATTGATCAGTGGTGTGACCTCTGAAAAATAAGGGATGGATAAACTTGAAAGTGCTGCTGATTTAAAAAAAAAAAAAAAAACCTTAAAAAAATTTCATTGTAAATTTTTAAATGCTGAGGTTGCATTTTCGAACTCTGTGTAGGTTGTAACATGCTAGAAGGGAAATCAAACCCTCATGGTAGAAAAGTGAATGCTGATGTAAAAATATGATTTGGAATCTTTGGTATTTGCCAGGGGCCATGAGATTTAAATGGTTCTGTACCTGTGACCTTCTTACACCATACGAAGGCTGCAGGAGAATTTGAGGTTGTAAGGGGACCTTATTCAGAGATCTTCAGGACACAGTGCACTATAGTAAGGAATGATAGTCTAGTACATACCACTTCTTCCTTCAGATCTTGGAAGTTTTTAACATTCGGCAGCCAACCACTCAGTTTCAGAGTAAGTAATGAGAAGCTTAGCAGAGAAGTGCTTGCCTCATCTTGTTCCTGGAAAAGCCAGCAGCCTAAAAATGCTTATCATTCAAGGTGTGACCCGAAAGAGTGTTGCACAGCTGTTGTAATTTTTCTTTAAAGATATGTGGCTAAGCTAAGTACTTTCTAGGGAAAAGTTCTTCTAAGTAGACCTTTACTTAGGACTTAACTGAAATGGGTGAGACTGTTGTCTAAACAGAATTTAGAATTGGAAGGGCATGGGAGATGGTCTAGTCCAGCCACATCACGTTGCAGATAGACGTAGGCTTGGTTTAGGAAAGAGGTCACACAGCTGGCCGCCCAGATCCTTTTTCTTCCTATCATGCTTTCACTCAGTGTGTCGGGTGCTAGAATTTCTTGTGAAACCTTTATAAAAAACTGGAAGATAATCTACATTTAGCAGATTACACAGATCTGCATCTTCATAAGGATATTTTGATTTGCAGTCGTTTTTTGTAAAAAAAAAAAAGTATGATCTTATTTGGGTTGACAGCATTCTAATATGTGTGATATTTAAAATTCGCTTGTACAGAAGGTATAAAGTATTTTTACTCACTTATCCAGCAGTTAGACCTTTAAGATATATAGACAAGGGTCAAATAATATTCGGGGTTCTGCTTTAAATAATAGGGAAATAAGCCTTCTTATGAACTGAGTAGGCACTGGGAGGGAAGTGGTTTGTCTCAGTGTTGAATTTCATGGAATTAGCTTTGAATAAATAGCATTTTCAGTGAGCCGTGAGTTATTTTTTAAGTATTTTTTTTTTCAAAGATGTTACTTATTTGACAGGAGAGAGAGAGAGAGCACGCGCGCGCACTCACATGCAGAGGAGCAGCAGAAGGAGGGGGAAGCAGGCTTCCCCTGAGCAGAGAGCCCGATGCAGGGCTCGATCCCAGAACCCTGGGATCATGACCTGAGCTGATGGCAGAGGCTTAACCGACTGAGCCACCCAAGCATCCCCAAAATAAAAATCTTCAAAAAATAGTAATTTAGGAGCACCTGGGTGGCTCAGTTGGTTAAGCGTCTGCCTTCAGCTCAGGTCATGATCCCAGGGTTCTGGGATGGAGCCCCGCATTGGTCTCCTTGCTCAGGTGGAGCCTGCTTCCCCTCTGCCTGCTCTTCCCCTGGCTTGTGTGCTTTCTCTCTCTCTCTGACAAACAGATAAATAAAATCTTTAAGAAAAAAAAAAA